>JAOVVB010117836.1:628-12593 GCA_028570985.1 Heterobranchus longifilis
GTTATATATTTTACCAGTGGGCCTATATTGACACATTTAATCCCAGTTTTATTCCCCCTTTTTTTTTAATGATGCAGGATTCAGGATGAAGAGTCTCAGGTTCATTACAGGTCACTGCTCACTGTACGATAAGGTCGTCTCTTTTTGTCGTACTCAGCACTGCCATGTTTTTTTTCCTCAACAAACTAACTCCTTGTTTCTGTTCTGTGTTACACTCACTTGAATTGTGGCAGTTACAACACTCACTCAAAATACCAGCCTATATGAACTTCAAACTATGTTCTACCTCTGGAACAATTTCAAATAAAGTAGTAAAGCATTGTTTGTAGCTGTAATGTTAAAATGTCCAGGAAAACATAGATTATTTCCAGGATATTTAGTCATTTTAATACATTTCCATGACTGGAAAACTAGTCTCTAAATGTCCAGGTTTTCCAGGACACGTGGGAACCCTGACTGTATGCACTATGATTATTCATATTTTACACTCATAGAGCCCGTATGAGTGTAATAATGTATGAGAGGAGAGTCATTGATGGAGGAGCCGGTCTGTGACCTACCTTGTGAAGTCTTCCTCCCCCAGCATGTGGCGGGGAACTGGCGAGTACCTGGACGGGGTGACCTGGGGCGGCGGGTACACGGGTTTGGGCTCCATTGCCCCCATGTAGTTGTGGCTGACGTGGTTGTCCACCATGGTGGGGAAGGCTGGAGGGAGGGCCAGGCCAGTAGAGGGGAAAGAAAGAATGATTACAACACAGGCACGACGGGAACGCTGCACAAGACGCAAACAAACTGGAAATGAGGCAACGGTTTAGCCAGATTATCTAAACTGCTTTATTTGAAGGTACAGAAAAATGTAGTGCTTGTGAAATGTCAGTAATAATAGTCCATTAGTGCACAGGAAAAAAAAGTGTATGCACACAACTTTGGCAAGTACAGCAGGTCAAAGACTGTAAGATGTAGATGTTTAGATCGGACAGTGATTCGGCTTGTAGATAAACAAAAACAGTACAAAAAATAAAGATGTAAAAAAAGTGTGAATGTTAAAAAAAAAAGGGATGGGAGAAGATGAAGTACTAAGTGTGAGCAAAATGTGCATAAGTGCAAGGTAGCAATTACCTTTTGTGCAATTTAAGCATGTTTATTGCACTATAGGGACAAAGGAGAATTTAAATCTATTGTACTTTGCCCTTGGATGTTTAAATAATAATTGTAACATTTGCCTTCATTTTCTCTTTCAAATAAGTTTGCCCAATCTGTGGGTTTGTGTAAAACTTTCTTACCCCTCTTTAGCAATGTCTCCACGTTCCTTGGTGAGAACAATGATTATTATTAGCAAAAGGAATGACGGCCAAAACTACAAAAATAAGATCCGGGTTGTATGAAACCAGAATTTCCCTTTAAAGAACCAAAATGACATTTAGGAAAATTGGCTTTTTAAACATGCAAAATGATCTTGTGGATGTATGAACAGAGCTGTTTCAGTCATCTAGAACTTTTGAAATCTGTCAATCTTCTTATCACCTTTTCTAAAAAAAGTTGGTGTAGTCTTTGTGCATGCACACTAAGGCTCGATACCTTAAAGGCAGTGGTTACCACTGCCTTTAAGGTATCGAGTGAAATAACCCAGTACCAAGTAGTATTGCAACTTCTGCAGTCAAACGACACCTGTATTCCATCCTTTTTGTACCCAGATCTAGAAAAAAATGACTATTTGTACAGTTTTGCTCGCAGCCAATCACTGCAAGCGATCTTCGATTTAATGCGACGTGTGATTGGCCCACTGCTGCAGCAGCTACAACCCATACAGCCTGTGGTGTGGTGAAGTCGAGCACGGTGTATTTCACAAAGTTGGCAGTTGAAATATCAAATAAAGTACTTGGTATCACTTTAAGGGTACTGGTATCGGTACTGGTATCGTCATTTTTAAACAATACCCGGCCCTAATGCACGGAAAAGACAGCTCACAAGCATAAAAAAAAACACTCTTTTCCTATTTGTACAGCCTTGATGGAGGCAGCTGAGCATGATAAAACAACAAGCGTTTCAAATCCAGATCATCTGACCACGGGGGTTATTCTGTCAGAGCGGGGTTAAGTCTGCATTAAAGGTTCACTTAAACCCTTACAACTGCAAACATTTCGAACATACAAGAAAAACCCTCAGTAGCCCCCCTCTAATACTAAATCACTGTTCTGTGGAAATTTGAGAAGCTGCAGCTCAAGATCGTGGGCTCTCATGAGCAGGTGGGATGTGAGAAACCATCCACACTCAGTGGGAGGCAGAGAACTGCGCTCGTTGTTTCTGTGGGTAGGATTGTGTGTGTGTGTGTGTGTGTGTGTGTGTGTGTGTGTGTGTGTGTGTGTGTGCATTCACTACTGTATGTGGGTGTCTGGGCATAGCAGTTTTGGGGAGAGAACAGTGATCCAACACTAAAATCCAACATTTCTGATAAAGATAAAAAAGACGATTCCGAGTGCAAAACGCTCTCACACGGACCTCGACTTATAAATCACCCTTTACTTTACGTCAAACTTTTTATTATAAATAAACCTGTTCTAGTTTTTCGAGCCGGCTGCTTATGGATGAGTGAATATAAAATGTAGTTTCCAGTAGTTGTGTACTGTAATAACATTGTATTTGTCTGTAACGTGTTATATGTTCATACATCAGTAATCACATTACAGTTACTAATCATGTTGTTACTTCAGTTACATGAGTTCTGAACAGGTTGATTTCAGAGACTCTCCTCATGAGGTATAACCACTGCTTTAAGGGAAACTTTGTCTATATGTATCTATATTTGTCTATATGTCTGTCTGCAGCTCGGGCAGTCATCATCAGAGATGATCGGCGCCACGTCTCCCTCAGAGACACAGAGCTTCCCCCGCACATGGAGCCCCGTGACCCGACACAGCCTCGTCTTCTCTTTAACATGTGAAATAAGCTGGACTAGTCTCCTATAAAGCCATGGTTTGATGAGTTTGGCCAAGCTCTATAGTCTCACATAGCCAGACTTATCTCCACAGTTGCTGCTGGAGGAAAGTCTGGATTGAATGCACTTTCACTCCTGGATAGTGGAAAAAAAAACTCCCTGGCCTGTTTGTATTTCCTTAAACCAATCACAGTCGTCCTGGGCGGCGCCACGCCCCGACGGTGCATCTGCAAAATAGTGTCGGGAGTGAATCTGTTTCGGTGTAACACCTCCACGAAAATGTTGTAAACATCTTCTTTGTAGATCTTTACAATCACTCAGTGAAAGAACAGAGCAGGCCTGTCTTATTACATGATCCAAATCTTCTTCAAAACTTGTCATTTTCAGCGTGTAGGCTGATGGCTCGGAGGCTGTTTGTTTCCCGTAGCAACAGGACTTTGGGAACAAACAGACACACAGACATGGGCTTCCTGTGCGGACAGGAAGTAAGGCTTTATCCCTGCACCGTTTGGTAAACCCGCCAGACTAATAAACACGTGAAATAAGCTGGACTAGTGTCCTGTAAAGCCATGGTTTGGTGAGTTTGTTTGAGTGTGTTTAATGAAGCTCTAGCGAAAGTTCAGACAGGAAGACTATGCTCGATTAGGCCTGTAGTTTATTTTCATACATCCTGCTATTCACTCCTCACTCATTATTTCTTTGCTGTCATTGTCTGGGGCTGTCAATCGTGTCAACAGCTGTTCTCATCAGCTGACCACATCTATCCAATAGCAGGGTGACACACCTGCATAGTTCGCCCGTCACCCTGCTGCTGCGTCTGTTTAAATATGATTCTCTCTCTCTGCCTTCGTGCTGCTGTTACACACGCCTCTCTGCTGCTGTCTGCCGTCATTTCAGTGTCCCACCTCCTCCCTATCGCTGCCAGTCTTCGCAGCGTCATCGGTCTCATCAGTATCATCAGCCGCCACCACAACCACCACCAGAGCCTGGACTCCATGGGGGGGGATTTATCCTACGGCCGCTCATGTCTGACTGCACTCGATTGCAAATCTCCCTGTTGAGTTTAAAGCGCCAAATACCTCTGTCGAGACCTAATTATCATTATCATCTGTCACATTACGCTATTGTCTTTAATTCATTCACTCGTCTCTCCTGATTGAAATGCAGTTCACATGCCATTGAAACAGTCATCACCCAGTCTGATACGTGTGCATGGAAGGTTTAACGTTATATTGTTAACTAGCAATTACGTGACAACGCAGCCGCGGCGATGCTGAGGCGTAACGCAAAAGTAATGCAATGAGTAGTGTGACGAATTACTTTCTACAGGGAGTAATCAAGTAAAGTAATGCGTAATGAATTGTATGGACCAGACTTGTATGGACCAGATCGCTAAACTCGGGCCCGTTGTGTCCTCAGCTGAGTTGGAAATGATAATCTGCGCATTTATTTCATCACGTCTTAACAACTGCAATTCCCTTTTCTCGTGCCTTAGCAAAGACTTCCCTGAATCGCCTGCAGGTGGTCCAAAATGCTGCCGGCAACTTTTCAACCAAGTCCTCCAAAAAGGTCTCATGTTACGCCTATTTTGATCGCTTTACACCGGCTGCCCATCAAATTCAGAATCCAGTTTGAAGGTTATTGTGATCACGTTCTGAGCCTTGCGTGCCGGCACCTGCCTACGTTTGTAGCCCTGCATCAGGGCTGGCAGGTATCAGGCAGGTAACTCAAGGTCATGTAGTAGGTCCTGTGTCTAGAACTTGCGCTGCAATAAGTTACCTTGATCCTTAAAAAAAAATCTATTAACAAAATGAGTTTCAAAAAACAACTAAACAAGGTATTAAGTAAGAAATAGCTTTTGTTTTCAGTCCCTGCTTATGGTTTGGGGAGTGAAAAAAAAAGTAAGAAATAGCTCTCTCTTTCTTTGTATAACCCACGCGCAGCTGCTCTGCTGTATGACCGAATGTCTCTTGGTCTCATTGTAGTGGTCTTGGTGCAGTTTTGTTTTGTTCATCGTTGTTGGCTGCATGTTTTTCTTTTGTACTAGTAATATATTTTTAGTTAATTGCCTGAAAATGAGGCGAGGGTGTGTTTGTGTGGGTGAGGGGTGATCTGGAGGTTTGGGTGAGTTGGTTATAGATGTTGTTGCTGATATCTGTGTATGTTGTATGCTACGGCATCTTACATGTCGTATGTTATGATTGTATATCTTGTGTATGTTTTGTGTGGACCCCAGGAAGAATAGTGGCTACAACCAATGGGGATCCAATTTTACAAATAAACAACTCTGGTTGTGTCTCGCTCCAGGCTCAAAAGAAAAGGAGACCGTGCTTTTGAGGTTGTGGCTCTTTGGAAACTTTGGAACTCACTCCCATTGGACTTAAAGAGCCACTCTCCTCAAAATCAAGCCATGTTTAACCATGTTAACATGTCTACATGGTGCTTTTTAGTTGCTACAAGACATATCATGAGTGAAATGAGCAGTCAGCACCATGACTGAGAATTTCTGCCTTGAAACCGCCAACAGTCTCAAAAATACAGATTCAAAAAGCCAGGTTTTATGACATCACATGTACCAAGGAACCAATCAAATCACTTGTGATCCAGCCACAAGTCACTAGCGTAACTATGGCAGCGGTGGTGGGCGTGGCTTGAGGCCAGATCCAGAATTTCTTAATGAGGGAGAAGATTAGATGAGAGTTTTTTTTACTTTTTTGTGGGAAAACCAAGTTAAACAAAATATTAATCGCAGCAGAGTATTTTTACATACTTTAACATGTGTCGGGAGGAGATCTTTAAGATCCGTGGACACACAAAAGCAGCTAAATACCCATTTGTTTAGACTTGCTTTTACTGTGTATTTTAAGTTTTTAGCTCAACGCCTGAATTTCACATCTGTTTTAACCTGCTATTTTATTGCGAGGCCCTTTGCGACATCTGCTCTTGAAAGGTGCTGTAATGAGATGAGTAACGACCCCGACGCGGATTTGCGCCACGACCGGGACGACGGCAACAACGAGAAGAGGTAGATACGTACTGCTGGAGTAGTCCGGAGGGGCGTACATGTCGTTGAGGTGCACGGGTCCCGGCTTGGCCACCTTGAGGTAAACCATATCAGAGGTGTTCTTCAGCGCAGCCACTGCCTCCTCGTGACGGACGTCCTGCAGCACGATGTTGTTCACCTGAATGAGACGATTGTCGAGAAAAGAGAGGAGGAGGAGGAGAGAGAGAGAAAAAAAAAAAGAATCCTTGTAATATCAACACTCGAACACCTCGTGTCTTTGCTGCACTGTGACAACATCACGCATCACAGCAGCCATCACACCAGCCAACACAATAATGAATCATAGCTCGGAGGTATTATGAGATTTCGGTACATTTCAACAGCAGAGTGAAAGGTTGGTGTGCCGCGCAGCGTTAACAGAGGTCAAAAGCAGTAGGTAGAGGTTCTAAAGATGCGCTGCAGTTTCTCTTTAAAGATCCAATTCCCTGGAAATATACTGTCAGTCAAAAGTTTTTTAACACCTCATATATTATATCAGTTTTTTGGTTAAATCTCTGCTCTTTGTAAATAACTCACAGTGCAGTCAGGGTTCTCACTTTTTTTTTTTTAAGAAATCAGTTTCCAGGACAGGAGTCTTTCTTGAAAATAACAGGACAGCCCTTGCTCATAAACGGTCATATAATTTACCGGTAGGCTTAGATTTAGCTCATTTAACCCCAATTTTATTCCTCCTTTTTTTTTTAACGATGCAGGGTTCCCGATGAAGCGACGGCAACACCCATCACTGCTCACTGTACAATAAGGTCGCCCGGCCTCCTCTTTTTGTCAGACGTGGAAATACGACTCGTGATATACGACCCTCTGCAGCTCCGCTGAGACTCTCAGCTCCTTTAAATCAAAGACTTTTTCTGTTTGACGCTGCCTTTTATTAAATCTAATAATTAGTCATTTCTCACACTGCGCTTTAAGTTTTATTCTTGTATATTATCTATCCCCTCTTCTTTTTTATTTTTTGTTTCTTTTAAATGTTTTTGAACTGTTTTTAAAATGTCCTTTTATGTAAAGCACTTTGAAATTGCCTTGTTGCTGAAATGTGTTATTTAAATAAACTTGCCTTGCCTTGCCTACAGCATTTCCACTGGGCTTCTCTGACAATTCTGCTCGCGGCTCCTGAAAATATAAACTTGACGCCGCAAAGATCGCTGCAAAAGTGTCGACTGACATGGGAGCCGAAATTAAGAGGAGGCGTTCCACTTGTGTCACACCGTGCAGCAAAACATGGATAATTTCCAGGATATTTTAAGCAATTTCCAGGTGTTCCCATGACTGGAAAACCAGTCTCTAAATGTCCAGGTTTTTCCAGGATGTGAGGGAACCCTGTACAGTGTGAACTGAGAATTAGTTGAGATTTCATACTGTTGCAAACTGCCTGGATCTTGATCACTCTAATTAGACACCTGGACACAGTATAGTTGATATACTGTAAATGTGCGACTGCCAAACGTCTCTCTGTGTTCTCTCCAGTATCGAGATGCCTTTTGATAAACGCGAGACACAACAAATATCTCAATCAGACAGCTTTTCATTTCTCAGAGGAGCAGCTTGCCTTTTCTCTGTTGTGAACTGACATTTGACTGCCACAACGATGCCTGGCTTTGTATTTTATCAGCTGTTAACTTCCTAATGGGATTGAAATTAAAAAAATGATCTCATGCAGCTGCAGAAATTGGATTAAAAAACAAACAGTAATTTTTAATACGGCCTCTTTAAAGTGAGACATAATAAACAGGAAATCTTATTTCCTTTTTTTTTTTTTTTTTTTAAATATGGATATTTTCTTCTGTATATTAGACTGAATATGTAGATCTATGTAAGGTGAATTTATATATAACCTCATATTTAGTTTTATTTTGATATGCTTGTGTTATTTATGTTGGTTACTTTCAGTGTGATTATTGTTTTTTCAATTTGTTTTTATACATATTTTCATGTTGAATTGATCGAGTATATAAGACCCCTGTAAAGGAAACTGTCAACTTTTGTTGAAATATTGTTGATATAAAAGGGCATGTGAGAAATAACCAAATCAAGAATAAGTTTGAAAAAACACACAAAAAAATTTACAAAAAGGTACATAAAAATTAAAGAGCGGGTGCCATTATTATTATTTAAATTTTTCATATTCTAATTTGTGCTACTGGAAAGGTCCGGCCTATATACAGCACGTTAAAAACATGTAGTAGTACGCTGACTACGACTGCTTAAGTCTAGGGTTTCCATAATCAGATGTAATTTCCAATAAAATAAAACGTCATAAACACGTGTCAAAGATTTAACAAAATTTCCTAAAATATAGTGTTTGTGTATTGTATTTGTATCAATAAAGAAATCCATATTGTATTAGTGAGAGCTCAGTGATGCACCTTTAAACAAATGTAATATTTCTTACTCTTGCGCGCAGCTGATGGGTCTTTTATTGTTGGTAGATTATCGATTATGCACAAAGTCATAAAAGCTGATGTGTGTTGTTGCTTGGTTTAATATGACGCGACGGAGCAAACGACCAGATAATGCCGTGTACTTAACATGTCCCATGAACATTCAGTCATGTACACAGAGCACATAGAGCTGAGATAATACGTGTTTGTAATCAGCTACTATAGATTCATTTTGTTTGACTCTCCAGTGAACTACATGAGCATCTAAAATGTTTGGATTTGAACAATATGTGACTGAGTCAGAGGGAGGCTCGTACAGCTAGCAGGCGGTCTCCGGTCTGCAGACGTCCATCTTTTTGGGCCGCTCCTCCTTCTATGATCTTGGTAATGTAGATGCTGTTGTCTCCTGGGATATGTTGGTTGCCGATCCCTCCGGCGATGCTGAATCCGAGCCCTGGTTGAGTAATAATACACAGTCACCAATCACCTCTGATTCCACACATTTTCCATGTCTGAGGCTGATCTAACTATAATTGCCTTAAAAGTGTCGTCTTTGTCTTTGTTTCCAAAGTAAGCTAACCCCCCCCACACCTGTATACCTACGCATGTGTCTGTAATCAATCTAAAAACTGTGCTGCTGTCATTCAGCATTAGTGCACTAATCTTCAAGAAGCTTGTGTGAGATTTAGCCTCGTGCAGGAAGCGATAAACAAACAAATTACCTCTTATTTTTGTTCGTATACAGGATTTGTTCTTATTTTAGCATAGAGAGCACTCTTACCAAAATAAGAAAAAAAACATCTCACAGTCCACAGATTGTCTAATGCAAGGAAACACCAGGTTTAAATTTGAAGAACATAAGAAAATGAATGTCAATCATATTTAGATAATTATATATTCTAGACTATTATATGTATATATTAGATTATTATATACTACAGATTATTGTATTTATATATGAGATTATTAAATGTTTCTCTGGATAATCACATTTACTTTGTTTAAGTTTATTTAACAATACATCAATTTCAGTACTGCTGCAGTTCCTCTTCTTCTTACAGCCTTTTTTTTGTGGCATCTCTCCAATTCTTGGGCACAACACCTGCCCTCATGTAGTGTTTAGGGAGCGTTATCCGAGTTATTTTTATCTTAACTGAAATGAAGAGGAAATATAAGAGAAATGTAAGAAAATGTTGCTGCATGAGGCCCAATGTACTTACACTTAAACTTTCTGTCATTCTGTCATTCAATCCACCAAAATCTATTTCTGAAAACATTTTAAGGGTGATGCCACTGCTGAATCTTGTTTTATTTTTTGAGCTACATCGCCTAGTTTGACAGTTTGGTCCAAGACCTCATTTGCATAAAGTTGAGATCTAGTCAACTTTATGCAAATACAGACGGGCGAAAGCATCGCGACCCTCCACGCTCCCAGCGTGCACTGCGCGACTGCTTCTTCCCGCTCTCCATTGGAAATACATGTTGAGACGGCCTCTGTCGACGCTTTTCGTGTAAATGCCCCGTGAGAGTGTGTGATAGGTGGGATGCGTCCCTGACCTTTGGGCCCTTTCAGCAGGTTGACCTCCAGAATCGTCTCGGGTGGCGCCTGCCTCCGTCGGACCAGCAGCCTCACCACTGGCCCCGCCTCCTTCAGGGCCTCCACCGCCCGACTATGAACCACCTCAGACACGTCCACATCGTTCACACGCAGCACACAGTCATTCACCCTGTGGAGGGAAACATTTATATATATATAGATATATATATAGATACATACACACACCACCCTGTCAGTCAACAGATAGCAGCACAAAGCCAGCCAGAGACACTGGCATGGCTAATGTAATCAGAAACCTCACATAAAAAAGCACTCCATATCATAATTTTTGCATGTTTCAGGCTTTGGTTTTCCAGTGAATCATAACTTTGAGGAAACACACAGAAGCCTGGGGGCAGAGGGCTGGAGAAACTCTGCCTCCCACACAGCACTGCCTGGCGGGACACGGCGGCGGTGAGGTTTAAAGACGAGGAAGTCAGAGGAGAGGAGGTGCAGAGGAGCTTGAAAAGAGTGGAAGGAAAGAGCGAGGTGAGGAGAAGGGAGGGAGGGTGACGGGGCTCGACATTAACATTTTGAGGCGCTTGTCCAGGCACAAAAGTCACTTGTCTGGGTAAAAATGGTTTTAGTTGAGTTAATACATTTAATTTGGTGCATAAACGATGAAGTTATTCTACTGTACTGTTTTTTCTGGGGAAAAAAAGGGAGCTCCAAAGTTAAAATATCATGAAATAATCATCTTTGACCTGCATTAAAAACTGACTTTCCCTTTAAAACGTTCCAGTGAAACCATATGGAAGTTTGTATGGTCATAGTCACGGTCGTCCTGGCAGGAATTCTCAGCTAAGCTATGAAGGAAAGGTTATTTATGACAGGTCAAAGATGGCTATTTGATGATATTTTAACTTTGGAGTTCCCTTTTTAAACAAACAAACAAAAAAAAAAACAGTACAGTAGAATAACTTTTTATTATAAAATGTATTTATTTCATATAATGTGCAATATAATGTTGTTTTTACTTGGTGTATCGAATGTGAGAAATGATTGCTGAAATTTAATTTATTTAATTTAATTTGATAGGGACGATGAAATTTAACATAGTTCCAATACAGAGTATAAAACTGATGTGCTGCACACAGAGTTTATAGCTATTGCTGATTGTCAACTCTTGTCCATAGTTGGGCTTTTAAATGTACAGTATAGGTCTTTCTTCACCCTTTTTGGCTGCTCTAAGCACCCGTACCGTAACACCACGAATAGACGAGCATCAAAATTCAAACGACGGCTCACTTGACCGCAGTCAGCCAGACACACGGTATTTTGTTTGTTTGGGACTTTTAATTTGTCCGGTGGAGCAAGTAAAAAGTAAAAAAATCCACCTGTCCCCGGACGAGCCTTTAATGTGGAGGAGCCCTGGGTGACGTGGCGAGGAGGGGAACTTACCCCAGCCGTCCATCCATAGCAGCTGCTCCTCCAGGGATAATCTTGGTGATGAAGATCCCCGGATCATCAGGAATGTGGGGATTGTCTATTCCTCCAGCGATGCTAAAGCCCAGGCCAGAGTTCCCCTGCACACAGGTTATGATTGGCATTTTTAGTGTTGTACCATAAACAACACACACACACACACACACACGCACACACACACACACTTAGATGTAAGTGACGGACCTGATGCGGGCTCAGGGTCAGTGCAATGCGGCTCTTAAGTGTATTGGTATCTCAGAAGAGGAACACGTGATCGATGCAAACTGCTGATTTCACCAGGCACTTCTGATGTCCGTTTTCATGGACACGGGTGTGTGTGTGTGTGTGTGTGTGTGCGTGTGTGTGTCCTTGCATGTGACAAATGATAATGCCATGTATTTCATTAGAAGAGGGCACTTCATTCAAAATGTCACGCTTTTTTTCCATCAACCCACAGAGAGGCATCGGTGTTAGAAATAACCCGGTGTGTCCCTAGAAAAGTGGATTTACGACCTAAAGTAAAGATGAGCTGAGGAGCGTCATTTCTATTGCATGATACAGAGCTT
>JAOVVB010117844.1:0-12593 GCA_028570985.1 Heterobranchus longifilis
GAGTTTCCAATTTATAGGGCTGGTCCCCAGCGTTGCTGCAGTCCAGCCAAAAATCTTAGAGGTGGATATCTCAGAACATGGAAAAGTAAAACCTAAATTATCTGTATAACTAGATACCATAAGAGGTAAGTAAGACCATGTGTTTTTATATTTTGACCCTTTAAACCCTAAACATTCATTTTATAAGCCAAGTCCAATATGTCATAAACTGTACCTTCTGTCCCCTGACTTACACTAGATCCTGCATATTTAGCATTATAAATATTTATTTTAATGTTGTTTATTTATTTTCCCTAACAGCTGGGTGCTGTATGAAGAGCCTAACTACCGTGGCCGCATGTACATCGTGGAGAGAGGAAACTACTGCACCCACATGGAGTGGCAGGCGGAGAACCCCAACATCCAGTCTATTCGCAGGGTGGCAAACTACTTCTAAAGCATGTCACCGTCACTGGCAACGTTCCTGCGGGGATGAGATCATCCACTGAGGAAAAACACACCACACTGTCAAGTAATCTCACGCTCACTCTGTGGGGCTGTAAAATAATAAAAGATGAAGAACATGTTTGACATTGCTTGTTGTTTTATTTTTGTACTGAATTATTCAAAGGATGAAATAAAGTAGTGATCCTACAATATCTTCAATCTTATTTCCATTTTTTTCCCTCCTTTTTTTTTATGCTCACTCAGAAACTCTTAACTTAACCACCACATTTCATAGTAGAAATGGCTGCAGGCTATGATTCAGGTAATTGCGCTCTCTTACACGCCATAACTACAAAACCTTTTCCTCATACTAATGGCTCCATTACAAAGTTAAATGAGATGCTCTGGATGCCACTGAATACTGATTATTAGATAGACCGGTTTTTTTATACACAGGAGGGGAATTAAAGGGTTTAATAGTAAAAACTGCTAAAACAAAACAAAATGCTTGATTTAAAACGCACAAAGACACAAGAAAGCAGCCTTTTAGCAAACTCATTCATGTGAATGTTTGGCAGTCAGCAGTAAACAATAGAAACTGTGTGTCCTCGCTACATATACAGTGTATAAATCAAGAGTGAAAGAGAGATATTGCACAGTATCTGCACCTGCCCCGGGGAGCTCTGCTACCACCTAGTGTCATTTATCTATTTTACTGTGAAGTTGTGACGCTCACCTCAGGGTGTTCAAAGTTATCACCAGTGCACTGCCCCTTTAAAACCTGCCTGATCGGAAAGGGCCGAATTAAGGCAGGGCAATAATGCAATACGATCATTTATCATCTTTCAATGGAATCGTATCGTGATGAAATCATATATTGAGATATCGTGATACACAATTACATCATCTAAATTGATAATAACAAACTCTGTATGTGTGTGCATGCATGTAAGTAAATAGCATGCATTTAAATATTTTTTTTTTCCTCTAAAATGATATAATGAAACTGTTATTTTAATTTTGCTCGAAAGTTCTTAATTAAATGAGAAAATACTCAGCACTGTCAAGTATTTAACTCACACAGGAGTACACAAAAATAGGTGTGACCATGTGGTTATTTCATATAGGCTATTTATTGATTCATAAAATTACCAGAAAATGTGCTATATCATCATATATATTGTTATTGAGATATGAAATGACTTATATTGGGATAGAAGATTTTGGCCATATCATCCAGCCCCAGGCTGAATGTTTGGTATTCTGGAGAAACACACACCCGAGTCCACTCACAGTCAGAAACACCGGTGAAATACACTCTGGCTCACAGGAAAAACACCAGGGGCAGGAAACGGGTAGGAAACTGCCTGGGGCCCCCAACTAAAAGGGCCCCAAACAGCTATAGATCAATTATGGTTATTATAATTATGTTATCATTCTAGCTCAATGTACCCCGAAATAATTTACAAAATGCCCCCAAAGCACTTAGAAAATATGCAAATCAATATGCAACAAACTGTAGCCCTGCAGAGCCCTGAAGCCCCGCCCCCACTGAGACGGACACACACACTCACACACTCACAGAGATTCCTGGAATTCATAGATAGATGGGGACTTTGATCCGCAGTGATGCAATCACATGAAAAAATATCTGGATTTCTTCAGGATTCTTCCTTGAATAAAATAAAAAAAAGAACCCCAAAGAACAGAAGCACAAATTCTGATTATGAATTAATGTCCTCCATTCAGGGTTTTCACGATATTATGCACACAACATGTATTTATGACATGTGCAGTGCAGTATAAGTAATGACAGGCTGGCATAAGTTGTATGCAACGGCCTTTTACAACATTATTAGCTCATAGTTTCATGTTTTTTATGCACCACTGCATCATTTCCCCCCCCATGCTCTCATTCTTTTAGGAATGTCACACGATGGTTGTGGCCGGTGGGCCTTTAATGAGCACTCATGTGCTTTCTCTTCCAACTGCCATGACAACAGAACACCTATCTTTACAAGGTTTCGCTCATGGCCTCTATCGAGTTACAGGGTCAATATAGGATAGCTTAATGAGGAAATGCTTTGTCTTGTGTTACACTCCGTGGCACTAGTTTAAGGGCGATTACCTATGGCTAACCTTATTCCTGGGCCATTTGCTGCATGAATTGTCTGGGTGTCGCTAACATGCCATTAGTCTGGATGTCAAAGACGAGAAAGAGAGAGAGAAACTGTGAGCAAGGCTTAATGGCATTTTAACAATGTCATTGCTGATTTTCTGTAATGATGGGATTTATTATTTTACACAAAGGTTTTCCGTTTTGAAAGAGCGTGTCTTAAATGCAAAGCAAGCCATGCCATGACATCTTATTATTATAGACATCCATTTTATTTCATTAATAAGCCCTGATTATTTGCTCTAATAGAGGTAAGCGTTTCTTCTTAAGTGGGGAAATTACAAAAGAGAAGTCCAGTTAGTCAGAGGGAAATTACTTGAACTTTAACCTTTTTGAGGGAAATACTTAAAAACGTATAAACTGATTGTCTGGCTGGTGAGTGGGCATGCTGACTAATCCTTTGTCTTTTTTAAATGTCATGTCACAGCTTATTTAGCAATTTTCAACAGTAGCCTACTATTACAAGAATATCATGTTTGGAAAATGGGGAAGATTATTGTCACACACTTCCTGTTTCGTGATAATAATAACATTAATAATAATAAAAAAAAGCTTAGCAATTCATTATGAGCCATTGTTTGGCTCTATTTTGGTTTTGCTGTGTGAGATAAATTTTATATTTAACACTGTCTGGCGGTGAAATGAGTAATTAAAAGGAATACATTTTAAATAGAATTTATTATATCCTGTTACTCCAAATTAGGTCAGCTATTTTTAGCACTGCTACTTATGCATAAAAGATCATTCAGATAGAATTAAATCCTCACAATGTAGCATAGCATACTATTTGTGAGATATTTATCACATCGACACAGACATATATATATATATATATATCCTACTATATTCTATTGTGTAAATATTGCATCAGCTAATACATGTATATTTTGAATGTGTAAGTAGTGGCTCAATAAAATGAAAATATAGACTGTGTAAGCTGTAGTCTACCTATAAATATGGTGATATAGCTGTTCTTCTTTTGGCATTATAAGCTATAGCTTCAGCCTATACACACTTTCGGTCTCTTTACGTGTTTTATTTTTCTTTTCAATTAATGCATTTTTGTTATTATTTACCTCAATGTACTACCCTGTGGAAAACTGTCAAAACGGACCGAAATAAATAATAATTTCGCAGTTAAAATATTGCAACACATTATTTCAATAACACAGGTTATTTTTATTTTATACATTATATCTTCCACGTGCAACCAATAAAAGCATTAAGCATGAAGCTGAAATAGTATTTAAACCCGAGGCTAAATGATAAAAACCGAAAAGTAGCCTATAAAATACCAACTGCGACCACAGAAAGTGCAAGTGTTATATCAGCTGGCACCGGGACAAAAACCAAACGTGGAAAACACACATCTTTCACCCACGCTTCCTATTCCTTCTGCTGGGCTTTTATTTTATTTTTACGATTTAAAAACGTACTAACTGTCGACAGGAGGCTAAAATAAAGTCGTTTCAGGCGTGTATCTACGGTGTCGTGTTAAGGTCACACGCTGGCTGCCTGAATTCCCCTCTTTGTGTTTACACATCCGGGTTTCCCTGTTTGCAGCCCATTCCCCATTTAGAAGCCATTTTGGACACAGATCAGTAACATGCATGTAAACCCCGACCGACCTCCCGATGCAGCGGTGCTACTATTCAACTGAATAACCTCAAAAAGAGCGCCGGGCTTTCGTTTCGGATGGTTTATCGGCTGCCCGTTCGGTTTTTGGACCCACTTCCGACGCGAAATGCTGCGCCTATTATCGGACTGAACAGTGTGGCAGTCAGTTAATCGCTCCTATCTTTTCTTGCAACATTGTTGCAGCGTCGCGCGGCTATTGACACGCGCCGTGGTGGTGGTGGTGGTGGTGGTTAGGCTGCTGGAGGGACCGGAGGCCTGTGGTCGTTTTGATCCTGGACTGATGTTTTGGACAAGCTGAGTTTTAATGTTCGCGTCGGAAAGCGGGGGAAAGCTCTGTCCTGTATTTAAAACGGAACATGTCTTTTTCATGGCTGACTTGTTCACTTCTTCTGGGAACTTTATGCGCAGGTAAGCTGCTTTTTTTTTTTTTTTTTTTCTAAAACGAGTGCGAGGCAAACATATTTCCTGTGTGTTTGAAATGTCGTCCCGCGAGCGAGTTTACGTGTGTTTAAAGTTTGTTGGCAGTACTATCGGTCAGCTGTGGGGATTTTATTCTCTTACCCCATAATCGCCTTTTCTCTGTTTGCCCCCGCAAACACACGGGAATTATTTAAAGCAATAGCTGCGACTTATTTTTCTATATATCTTTAAAAGAAATGCAATGCCATTGAATGCTTTTTATGCAGAGACATTTCTCAAAAAAAAAAAACATATCCAAATTTAAAACTGTTGCGCCCCCCTCGTCTTTTCTTAACGGTGGCAGGAATAGAAGGCAGCAGCTGCATCAACATCCTGAAACCTTATAGGCTACATCTCAGGTCTGCACTGTTTGTGGTTACAGCCACAACAAGAGCCTTTGAAAACACACTTTCCCTTTAAAGGATTTTCATAAATCAATGCGCGTTTGATTCCACGGGACAGCAGCTGTTGTCAGGTCTTTACCCTGAATTGAGGTTACTGTTACACACCACGTGAAATAGAGCAAAAAGGTTGTTTTTCTTTTCTTTTTTTTGGCCAGCGTTTGCAACTCATGGGAGGTTTTATTGTCCCAAATGTGCTCCCTCTTTGCAAGGTATATTCCCTGTAGTTGTTTTTAAAATAATATCCACTTTCCTCCTCTCACTTTTTTTATATTTTTCCACGACCTGTAATACATTTTTTATTGAAGCACAGCTGTCCCATGTGTGTCAAATAGCGCTGCAGCTAATGCCTTTATGGTTTATAGATTAGGGCAGGAGTGTATAGTAAGCTGCTTCTCCAGAATTCATGTTGTTGTGGTGTAAGCCTCAGTAAGTGACAGAGGGAGGGGGGGTGGGGAATGATCTTGTAGTAAAAGTCCTCCCGGATCATGTGACCACTGATATCAGAAATGCCATCTCTGCTCAATGGAGCATTGGCCATCACTGCTGTGTGTGTGTGTGTGTGTGTGTGTGTGTGTGTGTGTGTGTGTGTGTGTGTGTGTGCGCGCGCGCGCGTGTGTGTGTGATTTTGTTTGTCCTTACTACCTTCCTTCCATCCTTAATAATGAGCATGATGTTTGGTCATTGCATGCATCCCTATATGCTATAATGAAACCCATTGTATGCTGCTGGACAACTAAGTGTGTGTGTGTGTGTGTGAGTGTGTGAGTGAGTGTGATGGGTTGGTGGGGGTAACACTGGGGGGATGGGCAGCAGCCTCCTATAGGCAGGGATTTAAAGAGACATGCACTATTTTTTCTGTGAACAAAGATTATAGGCATGAATGTCCGAGGGACATTGTGAATGACATGTTATCTGCTTCTGTATTTATGTATATAAAAAAAACATCTTACATGTGTTGTTTGTGTCCAACATGAAATCCACAAAGGGGAAAGATAATAACAAAACCTTTTAAATCAGCGTAACAGCAGGAGACTGACAGCTATTGTCTGGGCTTGGATATAAGGAAACTATTTCCTGCTAAGTGACAGTAAAAGCTCTTAAAAGAAAAAGGTCTTATCTGTCTTTCCAGATGTGTCACACTCCAGGAGGACACGAGAGTCCTTATCTATAGAAGTGGCATGTGTGTGTGTGTGTGTGTGTGTGTGTGGTTTCTTTCTATATCACAGGAGGGCACACCATTGTTTTTCTGTAGCTAATTAGATTCTGTCATTTTTTTCCCTCCTTTTTAGTTCTCTGAAAAGATCTTTTTAGTGAATGGGATTATGCCGAACTACTATTCAGCAACAATTTCTTAGCCCAGAGGAACTCCCTTTTTACTACAGAGAGCTCCCAAACTTGGCCGCGTGCCAGAGTGATGATAGAGGCTCTGCTCAGAGACGTTTCTTCGTGGCATCCTGCGCCGTATGTCGGCACTTCCGCCGTTGAGTTTGAATTCATTACGATGTGAGAGCTGACGGAGGCCTTCTGTCTGCGGCTGAACGAAAAATAAACAGCGATTATTTTGACCGATGTTGCAATTGCGATATTAGAAGGAATTGTCATTTTTGCATCATTATTCTCATTTTTACAGAAGCCCCTGAGAGAGCCTTTTTTTTGCCAGAATAATTTTTTTCAGGTGTAGAAAAATACTTCTGCACACTTGGCCAAAAAGAAGTTAAAAGTAACAGATGCATTGGACAAGAAGGTCATGTAGGAACAAAAAGAAGAAGTCCTGCACGCGGTCCAGGGATTTGCAATATAGAACTGAATTTATTCAGACAACGTTTGGATCCGAGTGGATCTTCCTCAGGTCTAAAACAAAGAGAGTCACAGGTATTTCTTATATCACAGCAGTCACATGACAAATCAATCACCTGGCTCAATTAGGCCTCAATAATCAGGATTCATAACAAAACAGCAGTAAATCTCAGATATCAGTATTTAAAAAACCCCATGGTTTAAACATGTCAATGAGTATATATTATCTAAAAACATATGGGATCAAATGAAAACAAAAACACTTAATTAGCAGGAAATACAAGAAAGATAATTAAAATAATGATAATAATATTAATAATAATAATAATAATAATAATAATTATTATTATTATTATAATTAATAATAAAAAATATAATACAAAAACAAAAAAAAGTTTAAAAAAGGCCACTACATAAGAGGTGCCAACAAAAATGCACAAAATATAATAATTATAATAATGTATATATATTCTATATTGCAAAGCCAGTTTTTCTAAAAAAAAAGAAGAAAAAGAAAATAAATTAGATAATTTTTTCCAGAAACATCTGAAAAAAATGTTTTCCATCTCTTTTCACAGATGAAAAACAACCTTTCACAAATACTGCGCCTCCTGCGATTTGAAAGTTGCAGTCGGCCATATTGCGAGTTCGATAAAATTCAGATTAATTGTTCGGCCTTACTTCTGTAGAGGCGTGACGATGCATCGATCTGGATCGATAAATCGATTCAAGGATCGACGATCCAATACCATCGATGCAAATATCGATACATATCATCATCTTTAACCTTTATTTTGAAATTATTCTTTTTTTTTTATTAAAAAGAAGAGTTTGTTTTTCATTTAAATGTCTGGAAGAGCTCAGTGATAAAATGGTCAAATCATATTTGAGTTGCTTTTTGTGAGCAGAAACAACTGATTGTGTTAAATGGTAATGATGTCGTCTCGTATCGATCGCAGGCCCCTGAATTAAATCAAAATCGTATCGTGGCAGACTTTGAGACATCAGCAAACATCGTACCGTTTTCCAAAGAATGGATGTAATATCGTGGTAAGAGTTGAGATTTACGCCCCTGCTTCTGTCCGTTCGCAAGGTACAGCCTGGGCGAGGCGGAGACGCGGGAGTGTGTGTACTACAATGATAACTGGCGGACGGAGAGGACCAACCAGAGCGGCTTTGAGCGCTGCGAGGGGGAGAAGGACAAGCGACTGCACTGTTACGCCTCCTGGCTCAACTCCTCAGGGACCATCAAGCTGGTGAAGAAAGGCTGCTGGCTGGACGACTTCAACTGCTACGACAGGTGGGGTCATCGCCGCCGCCGCCGCCGTGCGTTTGCATTCATATTTTAGGTGCTCTGGCTCGCACCCAGAGCACCTGGCAGCGAGCGCAGCACAAATATCTGCCTCAGTGTCCACACGTGCTTCAATACGTCTTTATTTCTTTGACCTGGGACGTGTTTCAGGATGTCCTCGACTAAAGAAATCCTGACACTGTAAAAGTGAGTTTCTCCACAAAGAATCATGCAAAAGCATCACTTTAAAGGTGCTGCAAGTGGTTTTTATTGAATTTAAAATGACATACTGTAGGTCTACATTCAGACAGCCATCACTGACACACAGTGTTTTTAAGTTGATCGTGGTGAATTTCCATTATCGCGATAATCGTGAATATTGTGAATATCCTCACAAATTGACTGCAGTTTATAAACTAGTAAACTACAGTGTCCTATCTGTGATGCAGTCAAAGATTTCTTTAAAAAAAAAAAAGTCAGAATGTTTTGAGAAAAAGAGTCGGAATGTTTTGAAAAAAAAGTTGCAATGTTTTGGGGATAAAAAGTCACAATTTTATGAGAAGTAAGAGCATTTTCATATCGTCCCATGCCTATTTTCCACCAAAATTAGCATGCGGGAACACCTGCTAAAAATAGGCGATAATTTCCCATTGCCAGAAGCTGAGTATGTCTTTGTTCACTTTTCCTGCTAAGCTTTTCCGTACAGTGCACAAAACTGCAAACTCTGCTGTACGTTTACTTGATATCTTCACTGTTAAAGATCTCTTTCCCGCTCTGAGCGCTCGCCCTCCATTCACCGTCATGCACGCACGCACGCATGCACGCAGCATCGTGCAGGTAAAGAGGTGAACATTAGCGTGTCCACTCGGGTGTTGTGTTTACATTAATGCAGATCGGAGCCGGAGCTGGTAAATATCCGTGACTGCTGCAGAGTCATTTGTCCCGGGAGTCAATGACGATTGTAACCTTTCCCACTGGACACAAAAGCCAGATGTTTGCTGTTTTTTTGGCCAGTGGGAAAGGATATAACATGGGTCCTCTGCTCTGCAGGAAACAGAAAATACATTTCCATCCAATCAGGAGAGAGTCTTTTCTGTTTCCTGCAGAGCGGAGGGACTGGCAGACCCATGTTACTGACACACGGCTGCACAATATATCGTTTTTTATCACCATCACAATATCAACTTGTGCAATAAACACACTGTGAAAGACAGTTAGTTGAAAGAGAGTATCAGTAAAATGTAACTGTCACTTTGTGTTCAATTTGTTCAATAAAATGTCAGAAATAACTTCCTAGTTATTGCAAGTATCGTTATTGCAATATCCAACAGCGTTATGGTATATTTTGCTCATATCGTGCAGCTGACCAAACACTGTCGGGATGTAGAGCTATTTAACACTTATTTTAAGTGTAAATCACTTTGGACAAAACAAACTGTTTAAAGATGCTTTGGGAACATTTGTAAAGTAAATGATGGCTCAACAGATTGATCAGTGTGGGGAAATCATCAGTTACAGCCCTGAAACATCCAAACTTGATATAAAATGTAGATCTGCAGGATATATTACCAAATTAACTGTGGGCCATTTGCATATAGATTTTATTTTTCATTTGCTTTGCTTTATCGCCGATATAAACCTCAACACACATTGCACACACTCAGCTGCCAGTTTATTATACGGAGAGCGGCGTGTCTGCTGTTCAGCCGACCCTCGCTGATATACACAGGGTGGACAAAATAATAGAAACACAGTACAATTCAACAACACCCCAAACTACGTCCTCTAAAACCATCACGCAGTTGATGAAGGGAGGATTTATTGAAGGACTGTTGTTAGCGGGAATCCTCACTGGGAGAGACGTGAGCGACACGTACGCATTCTGTCATTTAATCCACACGACTCTGTGAAAAAAAAAAACATGTCTGCCTGCGGAGCTGAGTGACAGCGAGCGGATAACCTCCCTGCAGAAATACACTGAACCAAAAACAGTTTTCATGTCGGATCCATGGAAGAAATCACCAGTGTTTGTATCACTCATTGATTTTATTTCCCCGCCCACCGTCGTGAGTAGGCTGACACACACACACACACACACACACACACACAGACTGCTGATCAATCACTGCACAGACGCTTAATAAGTTCAGAACACACACACACAGCTGGATACTGTGTGTGATTTTAAACACGTGGGATTGATGCATTTAATAAAATAGAAGCGTGTCTGTTCTGTGAGACGGCCCAGTGGGGACTGGCTGTCAGGTGCTGGAAATCCTTGAATTTCAATGTGTTGTTTTCAAGGTTAGGAAGGTGTTTGAATTTTAAATAAGTTACTGCAAACTCCTTGTACTACACGACTTTAATCAAATACTCAAAATGAAAAACTTTATCATTCATGTTATTGTGACAATACATTTCTTTTTTTTAAAATAATGATTACTAGGCCTGCACAATATATTGGTTTTTTTAGTCGTCATCGCAATATCAACTCGCACAATAAACACACTGCGAAAATCTGTTAGTAGAGAGTACTGGTAGAAAACTGCTTTTTAAAATGTAACTATTATTCTTTTTTTGAAATAGTGCCTTTTATGTTCAGTTCAATGTTCAATAAAATGTCAGAAATAACAGTTTTTTAAAATTCAACGAGCAGTTTGTTGTATTTTAGCAGAATACTGAAAGCAGCAGAAAGGCAGAACTGATATATATATATATATATATATATATATAAATAAAAAGAATGATAGTTAGATTTTAAAGCGCAGTTTTCAACCGATACTCTCTTTTAACGAACTCCCTGCGTGTCTTTTGCGATGTGTCGCAGTCTTTCACGATGTATTTATTGCGCAAGTTGATTGCGATGATGATAAAAAAAACGATGTATTGTGCAGCTCTAATTTCACAATACAAATTGTTTGGTCAGACAAACAGGTTGAGGTAAACTGAAGTAATAAGAAAATTACATTTCCAATCTTGATCACAAGTAGGAATAAATGTTTAGCAGAGAGTCTGCGTCTGTGCAGCTCCTGGTCTGTGGCCTGGTGATGGCACAGAGATACGGTGGCATCGGGCCACTCAGGGTTTTGTGAGTCAGGAGGAGAATTTTAAATTAACTTTTATCAGCAGCCGGTGCAGAGCTGTGATCAAAGTTTTAAGTCTTTAATATTCAAGCCACAGCGTTTTGAACAAGCAGGAGACCTCTGGTGCAAGCCGGAGAAAACACTACTTTAATAATCGGCCCCAGGTGATGTGTGTGTGTGTGTGTGTGTGTGTGTGTGTGTGTGTGTGTGTGTGGAAGAATTTACTGTTAGGCACCAATAAAAAGGCTGTTTTTTGCAGTGTGTTTGAGCCTCTCTATTCTAACGATTAAACCTGCAGGTTTTGAGAATGTCAGGATAAAGATGAGTGCTGTTATGAGAGGCACTGGCATTTTGATCAGTGTGGACTGTATTTAGGTGTGGGACGACATGAAAATGTCATGTTCCGATTATCCCGGCCAAAATATTTGCAATTCATGATATTATCCCATTATATTATTACAATTCTTAAAACAGCACTAAAACCTAGTTGGGACTTTTTTTTCCTCAAAACATTCAGACTTTTTCTCATAAAATTGCATTGTTTTTTTGCAACTTTTTTCTCAAAACATTACGACTTTTTTCTCAAAACATTACGACTTTTTAACAAATCTTTGTTTTGCACCACAGATAGGACACTGTAGTAAAAACTGCAGTCGAGTGTTTTTTTATCGCGATCCTCGATAAAACCGATTATTGTCCCATCCATAACTATATTACACCCAAGCTCTGCTGGAATGGGATGTGCACAGACTGTAGGTTTAGAAGTGATTGTAGGTTTTGTTGACAGTTTCAAGGGAAATATCTTCGGCCTGAAGTGCTGTCGGCTGTAATTATAACCATAAAGGGATTATTGAGTCTAAACATAAAGGGATTATAGTGAGACTTCTGATCAGTTTAGATTTCGATTTATTGTCCCAGAGGGAGATTTGTTTTCACAGCCAGTACAACACAGAAAATACAGATATACACTCTGCAGCATACAGATACAGACACAAAAACTTCATCCATCGTAGTTCACACAACAGTGTCGACAACAGTTTGCTCAGAGACAAAACGGCTGCAATACGATTCATAATTAACAGTTAACAAGACAATATAATACAAGTCTCTGTTGGCTCAAACAATGGAAACATTACAAGGATATACCAGTTTTATCAGGGTATACAGTGTTACTGTCATGTACTGTGTATTGTGGGGAAAAAACTTTGTTTGGCGAAATATTGATGGATCAGAACTCCATTTAGAAAACAAACATTTTAAAAGTTGTTTACTTGTTGTCTTGTGGACAGACGTGACAAAACATTAATTCAGACTTTTTA
>JAOVVB010117855.1:0-12592 GCA_028570985.1 Heterobranchus longifilis
ATAAAGCACTAGACAATAGAGTCACTCTCCATGGACTTCAGCCTCTGGGCGATGCTCCAGCCACACCGGCCAATTGCTCAAATGGAAATTAGAAGCAAGGAGACAGATTGTGAATAGTACATTTACTCGAGTCGGCCCGGACAGATCGATGGACTAGATTCCGCAGGGTAACGCGGCCCAATGACATAAATTGGGGTGAAGGGGGCACGCAGAGCGTGTGTGTATGTGCATAGATTTTGTATGTGCTTAGACTACCCATAACCTCATAAGAGCCAGGAATAGAGATGTTCGGATTATCACTTTTTCCTTCCCGATTCCTGAACTTGCAGATTGGCTGATATTGATTACCGATCTGATACCATGTGATATGACTTTGTTGTTGTATGACCTGGCTCAGGTTAAATCCTTTGCAAAACATGAACAGAGAATTAATACCATACAACTTTCTTTTATTATCTAGTTTGACAGTCAGTCATAAAGGAAAAAGAACATAAACAAACTACTTAGTAGATTATTTTTTCAGTGCTAATATATGTGATCGGATCAAGTGCATAGACTCGCAGATATCAGCAGTATTTAAGGCATTTCTGATACTGGTATTGGTATTGGAACAACTCTAGCCAGGAAGCCACTATCCAGTCACACATCCAATGGTGTCTACCTCACTTCCCGGCGATAGCTCTTTCTCTTCCTCCATCATCTCGTCCTTCTACCCTTTTCCCACCAAAATTAGCGCAAGCGACTACCGTTACAGAGATCACTAAACTGGCACATTTACAGACATGGCTATTAATGTGCACTGTCCCTGTAACTTTAAACTGTATAATTAAAATAAAAAGTATATGCAGGTTCTTTAGATGTGAGAAAACCCACTAAAAATAGGCGATAGACTCCTTTCCCATTGGCAGTAGACGAGTATGCCTTTCTGTTTTTTGCATCAGACAACAGGGTTAGTAAACAGAAAGCAGCATGGAGGCCAGTGAAAATTATACAGTCATTACTTCTTTTTTTAATATATCTTTCAAACTCAGTGCCGACTAACGATGTCCGAGCGCTGCTTGGACAGAAACAGACGGAATTTGTGGCTGAGACGACAAATAGTCGTAAAAGTTGCCGATGGAGGAGACGCACATTATAGCATCACGCCGCAAAAATTAGTTTCCATCACTGCAGATCAGAGCAGTCATTTATCCTGGGAATAAATGTCAGTTGTAACCTTTCCCACCAAAGACAAAAGCCAGATGTTAGTGGGTGTTGGTGGGTTTTTTGGCCGGTAGGAAAGGGGCATCACAGTCGTCCTCAGCCCGAGTACATACAGTCGAGGCCAGCCACTAGAGAAACCTCTGCTTGCCAGGGGGCTGTGACCAAGCAGAAAAGCCTTAAACAGGGACATTGTTTCCTTTGTCCCCAAGCCAGAGCTGTTTCAGTCACCCGAGCGCAGCTGTAAACACATCCGAGAGCCCTGCAGAAGGTTTAAGGAGCAGCACGGAGGGAAAGGATACAAACACGGCCCCAATTAGAGACATGCTAATGAAGGAGCTAGCCAGTGGAGGGCCTGTAATCAGTATTCAGTGGCTTGTTTTAAGGGCCACTTGGAGTGTCCATCGGGGCAGTGCATGAGTGTATTTGCTGAACAGACGTGTGTGTATGTGTGCGTGTGCAGTTTTGTGGCCACCTTGTTTGAGGAGTTAAATGGTCACTCTGAGGTTGCAGGTAATGGTTCCACTCTCTCACAAAGTGAGAAAAAAGAGGCAGGCGATTGCTGTGTGTTAAATTCACCTCAGACGACCACACAGTGGTTACCACAGATCTTTATTTCAACAGCAGATCAGATCAGTAAAGATGAAAGACACAGACATCGGGCCGTGAGAGAGAGGAGGGAGAGGGAGGCAATAGTGTGCCACTCTCCCGTATTTGCCGTGCATACATCACTCCCGTTGCGGCGCAGATAACCTTCTGCCACCGTTATCTTCGCGTGCCGCAAGGAGAGCCCAGTGTTTACAGCCCCTCTCATCCCCACATCACAGGACGGGGGGGGGGGGGAGACTCCCCTCCAATAAATTGTTCCTATCAGACCTAGGCATAAGTCGCAGTTGCTGCCTCAGATTTAGTGGTGCCACTAGGCTCTAATGAATTCTCCCCGCTCGCCCCCGCACGTCCGTTGAGCCTCGGCAGCAAGTCTTTCCAATCGGCTGGGCTGTTCAGTGCAGAGCTATCGATAACGAGCCCTGGGGGGCTTGCCAGTGAGCACGGCGAGGCCCGGTAATGAAGGAGTCCAGAGCTCTGCCGAGAAAACAACTGGCGTAATGAGAGGAGTGCGGTGGAAGCAGAGGTTCCTGGGGTTCCTGGGGTCAGTGTCAGGGGAGGCGCAGCTCCGGTTATTGCCAAGACAAGCTCTGGGAGTTACTAGGGAGGAGTTTGACACGGGAGATGTGTGGATACGTGTACACGGTCATGTATGTGAAATCGAGCACGATGTAGGCGTTGTTTCCTGTCTGTGGCTCGCTACCTTTCAGCCGACGGTGATTGGCAGAAACGGTTGTCCTCCATCTGTTCAAACATTTCCAGACGTAATCAAACATTTGTTGTTTTCTCACAGGGGGCAGCGGTGGGACAGACTCAGGTTTGGCTCATGCTCTGTTGAGCCATCCCACTAGCAGCATTATGCCACGCTTGTCTTTTCAAGTCACTAGCTGGCACCGTGTTGTTTAGACTTAATGATCTGATTAGTGATGAGCAACTCTCAAACGATTTGTTCCATCTTTTTAGCGGATTGGGACTGCCGATGTGAGTCGTAAATGACGGGTTGAATGAGCTGTTAAGAGAAGTGTGAACTACGTCGTGTCGGGGAAGCAGTTAATCATTAGTTGCAATTGGACAAGGGGCTGGCTTCACTGAAGTTACACAACCACTACCTCAGGTTAATGGAGCTTTGCCCTGCCCTGATGCCCGGGCCTGACGTTAGCTTACAAGGTTTCTATTAACACAGTGGTTAAAGGGATAGTTCAGATTTTTTGAAGTGGGGTTGTATGAGGTACTCATCCATAGTCAGTGTATCACCTAGAGTAGATGACGGTCGGCACGCCCCCCAGTTTGGAGAAACAGACAGGAGGACAGGCACAGAAGCTCAGCGATGTACTGCAGTGGATGGGGGCAGCAGCCAAATGTATTTTAGCCACCTAAAAAAATAAAAATAAAATCAATATCACTTTAAGTGTACACTATATTTAGAATGTATTCACTGCTTTACTTTGCCTCAGCTTTGAGTTAATGCACAGGGAGCTGACGCCGTTCTAGGCTCTCGTCAAAGCCACCAGGCTGTTTTGACAAAAGCGGTAATTTAACCTTTCTGCCTTGATCGGTTAGTTTGTGTTATCGTGTGACTTTGGTATTTAAAAAGGTTAGTTCAGTAGAACTACACACATTTAGACACAAGCTGTTGTCCATTGAGCTCGACTAACACCGCTAACGAGGCTAAGCAGACTAGCATGCTGTCAAAACAGTCCAGGTAAAACTCTAGAAATGTGGTTCTGCGTGTGTGAGTAGTAAACATAAATGGACCATTTGATGTGTTTGTGTGACAGGGCGTACCGAGCCAATGTTGCATACCGGACCGAACGTCCCGTTCCAAAGTTTTCAGTACGAATACACGTACTGTTACACCCCTTATGGATAACTTCCTCATACAGCCCCACTTCAAAACATCCGAACTATCCCTTTAAAGGTGAAAAAACAAATAGGGATACAAATGATACATTTTTGTACCTGAGGCAAAACTGAACTCATAAAAAAGTCCAATCACAATACAATTAAGAAAACAATATCCACATCATATCTTCTCCTAAGTGCAGTAAAACACCATCGACCTGCTGTTTGTTGGGCTTTTTATAATTGCCTCCTCAATCTCCACACAGCACCGCTCTTATCACTGCTGCTGTCACACTTTAAGGTCTGAGAGGCCTGCATGCTAATTTGGAGTTTGGCTTCACCACTTCCTATTTTAGACCATGAAGTATCTTAATCAGCACAACCAAACAGGACTGGCCCAAGTGTGCAGTGTCTACTTTGAGTAGCAGTAAAAAAAAAAAAAACGATTCCTCCAATACCTGCACAGTGTTTGTATGTGACATCTGTGTATCCATCTATTAGCGTCAGATCATTCAGAATAACAGGTTACGAGTGCGCAGGCAGTAATTAATTTCGCAATCACTATTAATTATGTAGATGTGCGCGTCTCCCCTTTGCACTCTATTTTGTAGCATATATTTTGCGCTCTCCGACTGAAAAGCAGCCTCCCATTTCTTTCCGACTACGAGATGAAATTACACTAACACATGATGAAAGAGAAACGCTTGATGCAGATGGCTGTTCTGAAAAGAGAACCATCGGGAAATAAAGTACGTGGGCTTGATCCTGTGAATTAGGATAAAATGGAAATCCATCTCTGTGGTTGTTATCCATTTAGCACAAGCTGAATTGAAATGGGTTAAAGCTTTAATAACCTGGTTAAATCCCCACTGTGAGCTGCCAACAGGCGTGCATGTTTTATGTTGACAAGTGTCAGCTTAGCAAATAATCCGCAACAATCAGCCTGTAAACTTAATTACAGTAGGCTTTATCCAGTGGTCCCTCAGCTGCGAGTGGGGTAAGGTTACCTCATGCACTCGCTCTACTGGCCTCGCATTGCTTTTTTCATTCATTCATTTATTGCAAATCAGACCAAAGACTGAATACATTTGTGAAGATATGAAAAAAAAAAAAGGTGAGTCAGGCTTACTCGAATAAATAAATGGATATTAAGAAATAAAGAAAGGCATTCATGTTGTAAGTGCATCCTCGCTGAAACGAGGAGTGTGCAGTGCATGAGCAAACATTGTTTTGTCTGGAAAGATGGGTTGCCCGTTTTAAAGGCCCCCTTGTGGGCACATATCAGCAGGCTGTCAACGCTGCGTGGCATTAGCTCTGCTGTAACTGTCATTCACCTATTGTACCTCAATTGACCTGCTTATAGGGTCAGCTCTCACACACACTGAGGTCCAAACTAATCGTGACCACTGGAGCCCGGAAATGTAGAAACCTGGAGGCCAGTGAGACTCTTGACCGAGTATTAGCAGGATTACGAAAACTAAAACAGGGAAAGTTTGATCTGGCCTTAGTGGTGAACTTTATGCGTTGGCGGTGGATTCGTGGATTTTTGTTTGTGGCATTTGTGGTGCGCCGAGCACTTGCTCTGGCCTCATTTCAGTCATTGATTATTCTAACCTCATTCAAAATTATCATCGAAGCACCAATCTGTGTCTTGTTTCAAACGAGATTCTTGAATCAATTTGAGCTTGAAAACACATCTTCCATCACATCTGTTAACTTTCTTTGGCAGCGTTGCCCTTTTTGGATGAAGGGCACAGGGCCATGATTGTAAATAAGAAATGTTTAATTAATCAGAGTTTCCCCACCCGTGGGTAAATCAACAATCCTCTTGGAGCTAAGATGCTTTTCAGTAATGACAAATAGAATCAAAGGATTAGTAGTCTGAGATGAATTTGTACTTAGAATATTGTTTGTTTGTTTGTTTGTTCTATTAGTTACTGCATTGTAGCAGCATGGGGTCTCCATTCATGTTTTCAACAATACTTATATACACATCCATAGCATTCTATTTTTTTGTGTAATAATCTTAACGTTTTGTTAAAACACATACTAATTTTTTAAATAAAAAACTGTAAATTGGTTTGTTAAAATTACCTGAAATTACGGGGAGCTCATTGATTAATCATTCCTTTTTTTTTTTTTTTTTACTTTTTATTACATCTTAATTCATCCTCATATTATGTATTTTAATACTGATTGGGCTGCCACTTATCTAAACAAGATTTTACTAATCTAAAATAATTTTTTGAGACTGATTAATTTTGCTAAACGATGCGACTCATCTGCTCCTCTCTTCAGAAATTATAAACTTCTATCTATTTTTAATGTGGCATATAGCAGACTACTATCTTAAGTATTCCTCAGACATTTATTCATAATCCACAAGACACTCTAAGGACTTTTATCTTCCATATTGTCGGATATCCTTTAATCACTGTTTAGTCTTCAAATTATGAGTCAGCCTATGTAATCTTTTTATTGTTTTTTTCTAAGTATGGCTATTGCCTTTTAATGGGGGAGAGATCCTCATGAGCCATTGTTGGCTTCTAACCTCTCCTGCACAATGTTCAATTATTTCTGTATTTTCTATATAATATGTGCAAATCAACTAAACTAAACCAGCTCGCCTGGTAGAGCATGCACCCCATACACCATCATCCTCAAAGTCCAGACTCTGGTCCAGGACCAGTACTCCTATGTTCCAAGACCGTGTCGATTATTAAAAGCGGTAACGTGAAGCGCCTGTACGAGACAAAGCACAACTCTTTTGAGCAAACGTGCCCCCTCAAATCCGAACTGAAGGCACAGAAGACAAACAATCTAAGAGCCCAATATGATCGATCCGCCAGAATCCTCACACATGAATTGACTGGCCGACAACGTGCTAACGAATGTTCCCTCAAAGCTGCGAGGATCAAAACAAGAGCGAGTGCAGGAGAGGGATGTGAGAGGGAGAGAAAGTCGCTGTTGAAGCTGCTGAATTCTTAAGGTGTGTGGAGATTTGTTTAGTATAAAATTAATGGAGACTGTTGAGGTGAAAAAGAAGAAAACTCGAGGGAAACTCCAACTACACTTTTTTATTTCATTTTTCTAAAATTAAGCACTTTATTTTAAGATGCCCATTTTTTTCAAAAGCTCCCCATTATGCATTTTATTTTACTTTAGATGAGGAAAATAAATGTATTTATTATTAGACTAGTTAGTTAGTATAATCCCTCCAGTTCAATGTGAAAACTGACATTCTTGAAATATTACTGAATTGTACATTATTTGACTCGACCTAATTGATACTAGGCTACTTAAATAATATGGCACTAAATCATAATGCAGGTTAGACATTATGATGTTCCGGACCTTTGCTTGAGGACATTTTAAATGTCTCCTTACCGCAGCGGCCCCGTGCTGCCTGTCGTCCCCTCTCTTTCTCGCCCCGTCCCTGTCACTCTGCAGCTACTTTCAAATAAAGGCAGAAAAAATAAATCGCTGAAATTCTGAGATGCTAGAATAAATAAGGCTTTTAGGACACGGATATAAAATATTGACCTGTAGCACGGAGATGAGCATAAAGACGCATTTTCATTTCAGCTTTATTAGCCACAGCTCATCCCACGTGTCCCATTTTATTGATTCTCAGCTGCAGCGTGATGAATATCAGACAGTATTTTCTTTCCTGCATGAGTTGATGTTAAGCGGCGGTTTTGATTTGCTGTGGTCCTGTCAGCTCCTGTACGCCTGTGTACAGAATCCAGAATAAAGCCGCAGCATATTGTGGTCGCAATTGATCCACAACATTGAAACCAGTGTCAACACCACCACTGCATTACTGCCTCCACAATCATACACAAGCTCTTTCTTATTGATTTACATAACATATACACCCAGGCTCCTGCACTGTACACATGCAGTACAGTAGTACACAGCTGCATCATGTTATCGCCCACATTTGACTGATGGATCTCTGCGGTAAAAAAAATTCCCATTAGATATTGTAAGCTGCAGGCGAGGCTGCTGCTGCTTGTTTGGAAGGAGTGATACTCTTCCAGAAGCGTATCCAGCGGGGAAAGAAACTGCCATGAGAGAGGAATGCATGGGACAAGACCCAGTTTCTATGGAAACAAAAGGAATCTAAAAGAGGAGTTGTGGGTGGGAAAGAGGGATAAGAGAGAAGAGGAAGAGAAGGAGGATGCATTGGAATGTTTTTGGAGATATATGATCATGAAAGGAGAGAGCATATGTGTGTTTCTGCGTATCTTGGCCTCCCCTGTGCTAGCCGGTGTTATTTATTCATCAATCATATGCATGGCACAACAGCCCTCATTGCTGCAGTCCGTGGCTCCTTTCATATCCAAACAACATATCAAAGTGTTTGCAGAGCGGCTATGGACCTAACCTGCTCCTACTTGTGTTGTGAACCATATGTTCTGTCATTGCACAGAAGCAATGCTTTGCTGTGTTGAAACGCCTCCGTTCCCCGCGATCGCAGATCTTACATGCAACGAGCGTGCACAAACCAAGAACAGCCTCGTCTTGCGTAGCCATCTCCACAGCGCTGTGTCCTCCTGGATAGTGAAAAAAAACTCCCTGACCTGTTTGTATTTCCTTAAATCAATCACGATCATCCTGGCGGCACCTCTGCAAAACAGTGTCGGGGGGGAACCCATTTCGGTGCAACACCTACATGAAAATGTTGTGAATATTATTGTTTGTAGATCGTTACAATCATTCACCAAAAGATTTAGACACTTGTTAGCAACCGCCTTTTTAAACACACTTAAAAGCTTCGAAATGCACCAGCGGGGGATTTACAGACGTGTTTTATGTCGTAGAACAAAACGTGAAAATCTCTAAAGCTTGTGTTAACCACAGACCTTATTTCAGACGTCTAAAAAAAAACACATTAAAAAAAACCCATTGATTTCGAGATGAGTGAGTGTTAAAATGCTAATTAATTTCCGTGTTTTAAAACTTCAATCTTAGGCGCCTTATTACCATGAGATATTTTGTGTCTATGAAACAGGTCGACAGTTAAACAATACTAGGCTTTGCTTTTGTCTATATGATGTATTTTTGCTCTAAATGTGAGCTTTTCATATATATATATATATATATATATATTCATACAGCTTTCATATAATTCTGCTCTAAAACAATCACATGGAAACCACAGCCTTTGGTGCTGAGACATTACTGATTACGACGCTCTGTTTATCTGTCGTAGGGATGAAGACCTTGAGGTTCATGGCAGCTGTGAAATCAAACAACCTCGGTCCTGGTGCGTAATGTATCCGGAGATGCTTGATGAAGTCGCATCCATCGGAACCAACTGTACTGCGACCGTCCGTCAGCAGGGTGATGAAATGTTAATGAAGGCCAGTGAGTCATCCAGCTGGGCTCTGAGCGATGTGGGTAGGTTACACTGATAATAATAACGGCATGATTTGACATTTCCTCATTTCTGATGAGCAGATAGGAGGATTACACAGAAATGTAAAAATGTCACAGACGACCGCAATTTTTCATCCCTTATGACATGTTTAGTGGCATCAAAATGTGTCTGTAAAAAGTTAGTTACATTGTAATTTAATTCTCACACATTCTGACTATTTTCGACACTTGTAAAACACTTTCCCTCTTGTTGAATGCAGCCGCCACATTACTACACATGAAACCATTTTCTGTTTTGTTTTGAAAGTTCAGAAAATTTGGAGATGACAGGAATCACACTGGCAACTTTCCCGACTTACCCAAATAAGTTGTTTGGCAGCAAACGCCCACCCACCTGCTTTACCCTCCAGATTAAGACAAAAGCTAAAAATAATGTCCAACTGCCGCTTGTGGTGCAGAGCATTGTTGCCATATACACATTTTCAATTTCATAACATTCCCCCCGGGGCTTAACGTTCACAGTGAAACCTCCGCCTCCCGTCGAGGTTCAAGTGACGACCGCTGACGGATTCTACAACGTCACCTGGGACCACGGCGACCAAATCAACGACCTCATGTACAGGGTGCGCGTAAGAGAAAGCAAAGACTTGTCAAAGGTAATATGTGAGCAAAAAACAAACAAAAACAAGAGGCTGCTGCAGGATATTATCGTTGATTGCCTCTGCTGTCGACTCCCATGAAAAGCTGTTGTTGTTTTTCTCTTTCTGACAGGATCCAGCTCATTCCCTTTTCGTGAAAATAAAAAAGTACATTCTCATAGACCGTAAGAAGCTGCAACCGCATGTCAACTATACTGTGGACGTTCAGGCCAAAATGTGTCCGTGGAACCCCCTCCTGGGTCCGTGGAGCGAGTGGAGTTCCACTGCAGAGTGGACGACGAGACGAGCGTCTGCAGAGACGGAAGAGATGGAAGAGACTGCAGGTAGAAGAGCATTGTATCTGTATCAGGTGCAGGCCCAACGAATGCAAATAACAAGAAAACGGCAGCGCTCTGAAGTGTCGGTCACTTTTAATAAAACAGCGACGGACGGCAGGAAAGACGAGCGCTGAAACACGTCCGTTTCTGTCTGCGGCGCATTTTTATTAAAAGTGATCGACACTTCAGAGTGCAGCTGTTTTCTTGTTATCTGCCAGCCTGGAGCCGTGATATAATCAACTTTTGTCTCATGCTAAATCAGACTGTTGAAGAATGAATGTTATTTTGTCGTGTTTTTATGCTTCAAACGTCATGAGGGCTGCAAATGATGATTATTTTAATTATCGATTAATGTGCCGATTATTTTCTCGATTAATCGTTTGCTCTATAAATTGTCAGAAAATAGTGAAACACTTCCGTCCCAGTTTCTCAAAGTCCAAGGTGATGTCTTTAATATTCACTGATATTCAGTTTATTATGATATAAAACAGAGAAAGGCAGCATTTTCTGCCATATTTACATGACAAATTAGCCTACTTTAATGATGAATCCATTATATTTAAAAAAAAAAAATAGTTGGTGATTATTTTTTCTAATGATAAGTCATTATTAGTCATAATTATTGCAGCTCTAGATAGATAGATAGATACGTAGATAAATAGATAAATAGATAGATAAGATTAGTCATTTCGGAAATTCATCATGTGTCATACAGCAAATGTCAGATAAATAAACAGACAATACTAATAACAGCACCAACATCCCATAGTGTGATGTCTTTAAAAGTCTTGTTTTGTCCAAAACCCAAAGATATTCAGTTTAATATGATAGAAAACAGAGAAAAGCAGGACATCTCTGTATTTAAGAGGCTGAAAACAGCATTTTCTGCCATCTTTGCATGAAAAATTACTTAATCAGTTATCAGATTAGTTGGTGATTATTCTGTTGATCAACTCATCGTTGCAGCTCATACAAGTGTGTGTTACTGCACTGACACTTCATACAAACAGAAACAGGAAGTTTATTGATCATGTAATTTCTGTCTGTACATACTTTATATGTTTTGTCTCCTTTACAGGAATTAATAGACAGTGGTGGTACATCTCCCTGCCCGTCGTTCTCGTCCTTCTCCTGTTGCTCGGGTATTCACAAAAACCGTGAGTACTGTGAACATCTGAGTTCTTTTTCTTCTAGTATGACAATTTGACCCCATTCCTTTTTTACAGCATGTGCATTTGAGCCTTTAACCTTGAACCTTGGCGTTTTTAGTGCTGAGTTACACGCAGAACTTTAATAACTTGTCAGAATTCCTCTTGATTAACAGTTCTCCAATTGTCCACTTTTTCATATATCCCAAAATACAGTGGGGTTTGGCATAACATTTACCACACAAACTCAAAAGCCTCATTTATCAGTTTTCAAGCCTCGATGTTCAGTGATTGCTACTAAGCTTTTGGAGAAGCTTGCAGAAATCCAAATGTATTTTTGGATTGAACCAACTGTTATCATTAGAGAAATAAAACGTGCAAATCGTGTTGGAGGTTAATGGAGTCTGCATTCATTGTGCAGAAAAAAAACTTGAACGCAAAGTGGAAGCAAATGAAGTCTTAAGGTCAGCGACACCATGTCTTCCAGTAAACGGTTAGCAAAGCTTCTCAGTGCTTCAGTCTACACGTTCCTGGCATCACCTCCCACATGCAGAGAAACCACTGCTGCTGTACATGCAGCGGCACAGTGCACTGAGAGGCGAGCAGAGATAGGAAGTCATGCAGAGAACTGAGAACACCTCACTTATTAAGGGCACACAGTGACAAGAAGAAAAAATGGTTCCCACGGGTCCTTGAAAGTTTGTGAATTTGAGGGGAAAATATGAAAGTTTTTGAAGGTAGACATAAATAGACATTGGTTATTAGAAGTGCATTTATACATTTTGTTCAGGAATAGAAAATTGAAGTTCTTTTGATATTGGTCACTAACAGTAACCTCCAAAATAAGTTTTCTTATGAGAAATGGATTAGCATTGTTTTAGCAACTGCATTAAATTGAGCTATTTTTACCTATAGTCTGGATTACCTGACCGCACCGGATGTCAGGCTCCTTCAACTATTTCTGTCTATTTTGTATTTTATTTTTTAAGACTTTTATTGAAAAAACACTTTTTGCACAAAGCATTTTGTACTCATAACATATGTTTTCATGCAGTCCAGTATAATGTAGCTGGAGGGCTCTGTCATGCAGAAGACATTTGTGATTGATTTAAAGAAACACAAACAAGCCACAATTTTTTCATTTCCTGAAAAGTAACATAATTGTCACAATGGGGGGGATAACATAATGACAGTTCTGACCTGAATAAACTATAAAGTTTATCCAAATCAGAATCAGAATTAGATTTATTGCCAAGTAGTCTTGATGATATGGTGCATAACAAGAAACACAAAAACAAAAAGTATACATAAACAAATAAAAACAACAAAAGCAAAGCAAAGAGCATAATATAACATATTATGTACAAGTGAAAAAGAAAGCTCCAAAGACAGGTGGCGTGATTAACTCCAAGTATAAATAATATTACAGTAGGAA
>JAOVVB010117866.1:0-12591 GCA_028570985.1 Heterobranchus longifilis
ACACACACACACACACACACACATCCCCACACACACACACACACACACACACAGGGAGTGTGTAACGACGGCTGAGAGCATAATTAAAACGCCTGAGGCAGAATCAGTCAGGACGGTGTTTCTGTCGGGGTCTATACGGAGCCGGCTGTCGTGGGATCATGTAGGTTTACCTTTGCCGCATGTCGTCCACCGCCGCCTACACCTCCCTCCCACACTGTTCCTGCCCGTCCCACGCACAGGCAAGTCAAAGAGAAAAGGATGACAACAGCGTGTAAGATTCAAAGAGATAAAAAAAATAAAAGAAATAAATAAAAAGCTGCGAGTTGTCAGGGATGCAAAAAAATATATATATCAATATTTACTGGAAGAGCCAACGAAATGTGAAGGCCATACGGCACGAATGCATAAAAGATGCAAGCCTTTAGTGTGAAGTCACTTTGGTTTCAAGGTCTGTATATTGATGAAATATTTCTACAAGGAGTCGGAGTGAAGTGGGGCTTAGTTACGTAAAGGTGTCGATGTTAGCCTGGCATCAATAAACTAACTCGCAACTGCGTATTAGTCCGCTCATTTTCTACACTGTGAAATGGGATTTTGCCTGTTTAGCATATTATTCTACATCAGTACGACAAAAGATTACTGAAGATGTTGTGATAACACTGAATTACTAGTTAACAACATCTCAACTGCAAAACAAACGGAAACTTGGAAATCTAGTGTACGTTAACTTGACGGTGGGAGGCAGTCGGGTGGGTGCGTGGGTTAAACAGCTTACATCATCACATTGTTGCGACCGTTATCAAAGTGCATTATAGACAGTTATTTGGCAGTCGTCCGGTCGAAGGACCTTGGACGTCTGGTTGTCGTCATTTCAAGGTGAATGAAATTGGTTTTAACTACAAATTAGACGCAGCTGTGAAAGATGGAGCACATTATATTTAATATTTTTCTGTGACGTTTGTCAAAACTAAGTGTTTACAGTGTTGGGTAGCAGCGGGGCTAACAGTAATATTTATCAGTGCAGTGGTTAGCGTCTCTGTTTACTGAATCAAATAACGTTAGCTTTTACAGCATTAGTGGTAGTGTCCACAGAAGCTAACTAGCGACGCACATTTGTATTAATCTGGAGCCTCTCAGTTCATTTTCGATTATCAACGGCACAGACCAAAATCAGAGCAATGAAACGTGACCCACAACCAATAAAAGCGACAGAATGTGACTTACAACCAATCAGAGCAACACACGTGCAAGTTGAGGCGGTGCTTGGTCTCACTTGAAGCAAAAAAAAAAATGGTGGCCTGGTCACAAACTTTCTCAAATTACAGCTGAACAGAAACTAGCTAAACTGTGTTTCTGAAAACATTTGAGGTGAGAAAATAGGCAATACAGTAACAGAATCTGGATTCCTATTTGATCAGCACTACCTAGTGGTCGTGTCTAGAAGGTAACCCTAGATTTGCTAAAGTCTCGCGAGATGGGTATGCTTAGGCATTAACCTTGAATAGTTGAGGTTAGATTGGTAAGGTTAGGCATTAACCATGAATGGTGGGGAAATTAGTCTTGCGAGAGTTCGCAAATCTAGGGTTACCTTCTAGACACAACCCTGTCTAGTCTGAAAGTTTTATCTGAGTTTCATGAGCCCGGTGCTTTGCGCTTGACGGACGTTCCGTAACTACATTCTAGCACGACGCTCCTCTGTCAGTCATCATCTTAAATCCTCCCCATATTAGATATAAGCAGTTGTGATTGGATCTACTAGGTGCTGGGCAACTGGAAATCTGTTAGAACAGGAGAGGGGCCAGATGCATCTGCCAGAGCAAATTAAACATGAGCTCAGCAGATACAGCTGGTTCCCAGGCTAACTGACTTTTAATGTATGAACATAAATACATAATGCCAGATATTTAATCTCCGTGTCGTCTTGACACTTTCCATGTCATGAGGTTATCTCCAACAAGTAAATGCACGGTCCTCATCGCTGTATCTTCTGTTACATGAAGGAAGCTGCTATCTTGGAACTGAAAAATAAATTATACTGTAATATTAATCTGTGAGCTCAAATCCCTTTGCCAGAGTGAGGAAATTAAAAGTTAAAACACATCTAAATGTAGTATTTTCTCTATAGATGCAGTGTGTGAAGTTGGAGAGAGACATACTGCACGCTGTGGCTGCAGGGACATTTTAATCTATCAGATGGCTGGACTGAAGAAAACAGTTTTGCAAAAGAAATTCACAGCCTCCCCCAAATGAGACTGTAGTGAGTGCCTCAGTAAAAGGTCCAAATCTGTCATTCCAACAATACTGCCAGCTATACTTTCTCAGCAGCTCTTCACAATGTGCCAGTGCCTTCTTTTTCCTCGTGGTCCCTGTGGTTTAGGAGTTATTATTACAGAATAAACTGGGACAAAATCCAAAACGGGGCTCAAAATGTGTCCTGCAAAGGTTATGAAATGCATATTGTCTTTTTCAGACGGTCTCGATATGATCACACAAGGCTGCATCAAGTCAAAAGACACTTCGCTCTATACTGGTCTTTATCGCCATTATGGTTGCAAGCTTCATCAAACCATAATTGACTTCAGCAATAACCTTCCTTATTCCTTACGCACTTGGGAGTCCTTCATTCATTTGTTGCATTACTTTTCTGTGTCTACAGCTTATGCCCTTGACACCAGACTTCCTTTGGGTATCATATTGCTAAAATGATATCGTGTCTCACCGCTTAAGTGCTTGGCACACTGTCTTCGTAGCACATTGTCCCACTAATTTAATGTTTTATGTAGATGGACTATATAAAAGAAATCAAGCTAAGAAGGTAGCTCTACTGTAATCCTTAAAGGGTCAGTTAGAACAAATGATAAACAGTGCTGAGGAGCTGTGAACTACGTGTATTTAAAGTTAAATTTAAAGTTAAATTACTTTTTTTTTGTGCAGTTATACTGAAACTACAAACAATTTTGGGCCATACAAATAAAGGAATGATTTTTTTAACTTTACCATTGCTTTGGTTTGCAGGCATTTTGGCCGTCACTACCTTGTTTTTGTGGAGCCAAATAATCATATTTGGATGAGAGGGTGGAGCTGAGGAGGAGGGCGCTATACTATCAGCTAACGATAGCACTAGATGGCAAGTTTGGTTAGGAAGGTGTATCCGTAATTAATTTCAGCTAGCGAAAAACAGGCCGACTCGTTAGTGTTTTATAGTACGACCAAACGCTGAACAAGATATTTTTACGTGATCAAAAGTTTCACGAACTGAAATCACACTGTGAAACGGTCAGAGTCCTAAGACGAAAACACAGTGCGTCATGGTAGCAAGTTGTCAATCACAAGGTAGCGACACCATGGAGCATCCCCTGCTTTATCGTCTATTTTGTTCTTAATGGGACCATCATTTACAAAATCAACATCATGCTGATTGAAGAAGACTTGAAACTAGAGATTGACACCATAAACTCAGTAGGAAAATAAATCAAATCATAAGTAGGGTCATTTTCTCATAGACTTCTATACAATCGGATTTCTTTTTGTAACCAGTGGAGTCGCCCCCTGCTGGTTATTAGAAAATAATACAGGTTTAAGGCTCTTCCGCATTGGCTTCACATTTCAGGCCTGTTTCCCCCAAACCAATCACTTTTTCATTCCAAAACATGAGGGTTGTGGGCTTGTAGATTTGTACACAGCCCCTCTGGCAGTGACAACTCCCTGCATCGACAAAAATGCGTCTCACAGAAGTACACAATAATTGTTGCCGACAGTGTGCACACACCTGCAGAGGAGCATGCTGAGAGCTTTATAGCCTACTAAGTGTGTTTCTAATATTTTTCAGCTCCATTCATATAAATGAGGGAAGACTAAATATTAGCAACCACTTTTATATTTAGACCAGATGAGGTTACGGCTGCTGTTTTTCTTTCAAGTTGTAAACCATATTTCTTCTTGGAAATACCAATAAACATCTAATCAGTCAGTGAAAGTTACAATTATCAATGAACAATTGTACTCTATGTGAACTTTTCATACTCTGCAGTGTGCTCAAATCATCATTTATCATGAGACCTTAGGCTGGATCAATTCAATTTGAAGTCTGGCAATCCAGATAATTAATTTTCTTCATCAACTCTTTGCATAACGGGAAACGAAGGCTCATTAGAAAGTGAATTTAATTTTCAGTTTGGGTAGGAACTGTCTGACACTTTTTCCAGAAACACTCATTTCTGTGCTCCTTGATGTGCCTTGGGTTACTGCAGATTTGTACGCATTATAAAATCCTGCATTCCCGTCGAAAAGCATGATGTTATCATCACAACAACTATAGATGAAAAATAAATGATGATACCACAGCTTCATGTAGTTGGATGGGTGAATCACCATCGTTTTTCATTGATAGAGAACATGTAAAAGATCTCAGGGTCAGTCAGTATGCACAATTAAATATGTCCTTCAATGAAAATATGGCGCATTGTATTCCTTAATTCTTGGAAAGCTGTTTTTTTCATTTTAACATTTTGAAAAAAGCTGTTAGAATCAGTGACAACCAATAAACCCTTTTACAGTTTGTAAACAATGATGTTTCAAGCTATGCAAGGGCATTAACAGGAGACTGCCCATTGGTCCGACAGTCCATGGTTCCGAAATCCCAATAGTCTGAAAAATGTTGCGTTGGACCGAAAGCTCAATAGTCCGACGACTCGTTATCCCGAAAACAAAAGCCCACTGCTCTGAAGTCCTTTTGCTCTGAAAATACACATTTTAAATGACTGACGAGGCAAATAAAGTCAGAGGAAACCTCTGTTAACATACTGCTACATTTAACAGAGACGAGCTTACCGGTAAACATCTACTTCTAAAAGATCATTTAAACTCATAAACAGATACTCAGCAAACATGATTTAACATAATTCTGTGTTTATTTTAACTCCATGTAAAGTGAATAAATGTGATGTCTACCTTAATTACAGATGCAGTTTACACATTTGTATAGCATGTTAAATTATTGTTTTATGGTGTGATAACGCTGTGGTTAAGGTCTGGTAAGGGTTAGTTAAAGATCATGGTTTGGGTTAAAATGCTCACTTGTAGGCTCCATCAAAATATAGGCTGACTAATATATGAAGGGCAAAAAACTCAATGAGCCTTTGGAGCAGTGGGCTTTTGTTTTCGGGTCAGATTAATGAGCTTTCAGTCCAACAGGACATTTTTCAGACTATTGGGGTTTTGGAATATTGGGCTGTTGGACCAATGACACGGCACCCATTAACCAGCAAAGACCGCAAAGGATACCGAAACAAGACTTTGACAAATGGCGACAGAATTCCAGACAGATTTGTGTGCCATTAGTGAGTGGGTAGAATACATTAACAAGAAGCCCAGTATTTAGTGGTCAGACATGTATTTGGTGGAGAAACATATTGTGTACAATAGCAAGAAATTACGAGCATACAAGTCACTAGACGCTTATGACTATATTATCTCTGGCCATGTACAGAACGTCAAGTACCACGACATGGACTCCGAATTTTGAGTTTATTGAGTTTTAAAATGGCCGCTACAAACAAGAGCATTTCTGATTGTGTCCTCAGTCCAAAGGTTGTCAACACATTTGATAGCGTGCAGTCAGTGTTGTGGTTTAAAGAGTGACCGTGTTATAACTGGTGACTCAGCCAAATGTGTTGTGGTTGCTCATAGTGACGGCAGATACTTTCAATACATGTCTGTGTTTATTATCTCCACTAACCATTTACAGTATGTAAGTTACTACGAGTAAAGATTTTCTATAGGCTACTAAAGATACGGCATTGCAGGGCCCACTAACAACGGTACACACTTCCTGTCTCCTGAGTGGTCTCGTTTGTAAGTGTAGTGAACGTCATGTGGATGGATGAAAAGTGATATTTGCACAGTGTATTTATATTTTATTTTGCTAATATTAGATATTTACACAGCTAATGGGAACGTTAGCTTAGCTGTGTCAGATCTCGCAGAAACAGGTCTCGAGCAAAGTCAATTTTCTCCTGATTTGTCCGTCTGAAAAATGCCATTTTAGTGTCAGAATGTTCGGGAGATATGTGGGTCCAATATATAATTTGGTGACTATGGGCCGGATATGTCTGTGTTCATGTTCACTTCTCCCATTGGAATCAATAGACTCAGGACCGGCTTCTAGTCTCCTAAAGAGGGGGGGCAGTGGCGAAAAATGAGTCCCAAGTTGCACGTCTCACTTCTAAACCAAGCAACCATGGACGCATCTGGCTGAAAGTCACCAGTTAACACAGTCACTCGTTAATCTGAAACACCAGTTGCTCTGGTACGGTCTTGATCCTGTCGGAGTTCTGGAGAACTTGAGTCCGCTGTTGGAATATCGATTCTGACAACCAGACACTGATGCTGGTAACAGTTTGAATTTAATGTTTAGAGCTTGCTAACTCGTCTGGCTGGCTCGGGAAAAGCACCACTTCTGTTGCCAACATGCTGTAAAAGGGTCTATAGATTGAAACATTACAATGATTTCAGTGAACTAAGTTTTTTTTCTTTTTTGTTGCCAAGAATGTCTGCTTTGATGGATTCCTAATGTGGCTGCAAGTCCAATACAAGTGCTCATATCTTCACATCAATAATGTCACCTCTTTAGATGTCAGTCTTTTGTCAACTTGTGTCCTCTTGAGTGGTCAATTGATGTCTTGAAATCCAAACGTTGGTGCAAATCATTCAATGTCAAACATGATTTTAGAGTTATTCTATGGATCTCGCTCTCGGATTTGGTCTAAACAGTACAACGTAGTAAAACTCAGAGACGTGTCCTCTGAGAGTCCGTCTCCGGTGGCCGTAAACATCATGTTTTATGCAGAAGTTAAATACAGCATGTCCTGGGTGAGTTGGAAACAGAGTGGTGGAGCGTGTGTTGTGCGCGCATGAGCGTACGCACTTGCTCTTGTGCTTACAATATGTTAATTGTGCAAACAGTTGTACAATGTAATGCCATGCGAGCACTAAAGGCCTGCTTCAGGTAGGAAAAAAAAAAATCATGTTTTAAAGATGAGCTACATCCAACTGTGTGCACGCGCGTGTCTTGAAATATTAATGCACAGAAAAACACAGGGGACGTCTGTGGAAATCCCCCCCCTGTGTGTTAACATGCCCCCTTAGGGGAATAATTGTGTATGGCACCAGAGGAATCTTGTATTTGTATGGAAACATACAAATTGTACAAAATGGTGATGTACAAGTAGAGACACACGTTCTCTCAGTAACTCTCTTACACTCTTTCCCCTGCATAGGAAAAACATTAATACATGTAGTACAGACAGAAATGAATGAATATTGATATATGAATAAGAAATAACTTCGATAGTGTTGCAAAATTAGTATTAACTACAGGAAACTGTGCAGATTGTATAGTGTCGTACCAACCAGACCTAGCCTGGGAAAGGCTACTTCATGTTTCATTCACTATTGCATATGGGTCTGGCCTCTCTCCCATTCAAACAGATTTCCAGTTGACTAAAAACTAGATCCAATCACAACCTTTTATCTCATATGGGGCGGGTTTACCCCCACCCCCCCCCCAAATAGTCTGGCTTTTATTACCGTGTCTGGATAAAGCCTTAGTTCAGACTGTAGGTCTGCATGATGAGTGTCTCTCAGAAGCCTGTTTGTACTTTCAGATATCTGCTTTATTTTATTGTTTTGTTTTCACTTTTCAGCAGTAGACTCTCGAAGAGTCGTATCAAGTTAATGCTGATGAAAACCAGACATTTCCTGATTTTGCTGCATCACAATAAAAGCTTGTAAATAACAAAATAACATAATTTTATTGTGAAAAATTTAGGAAATTAATCTGTTTATCACCAAATTAGCGGAGGTTTGCCAGCGGCTGAGACCTGCGGTCTCTGCTGCTCGTCTCATGTGGACCCTGCTATCATTACAAAATATAAAGAAAAGAAGAAGGCTCTTTTGTGCATCAAGTGCCATTTTGGATGCACCTATCGCGGGGAATATCCATGCAGAAATATATCCGACCAGCCAGGTCACATTGTGCCAAATATGGAGTTCTGATCTGATCACAAGCCAAAGACAAGAGTAACCACTGCCAGAATAACAATAGACCAGTGTTATACTCTATAAATATGAAGTTCTAACATGAATAAATGTTATTTTCTGTATTTTTAACACAACATGGGAACGGGATGGGATGGGACTCATTCTTCCGGGATCCACTACATATGTATGTGCTAGGATCCGCTCCAGCGGGGAGTATAGGGATGCTCCCTGATGCGACAGCACATGGAATACACAACCACATGAGGAATAACATTTCTTATCTTGACCCTAATTCAGAAAATCAACCCAACCTAGAGCCGCACATGAAGAACACCATGTATGCTTTCATGATGAACCATGCTGTCAAGGCTAAATGATATTCCAGATTACATAATGCATTTCTCATCTGTAAGTCTCTAGAGAGTGTGTAAAGCCATAGACATATCCTGCAAATATACACAAAAGTAGGATACTGCCATGTATTCTGGAATACCAAGAAAACGAGAAGCATTTCTTGAGACACTGGATGCCTCCAAAATGACTGCCCGCCTGGGAGCACATCTTCAGATCACAGATAGATAAAATGGTGTAAATGAGGCCCAGGCAGCCTTTTACTGACTCTTTATTAAGCAGCAGTACCTGCAGCGCTATCATAGAACTCAATGGATTGTTGTGAAGCAGAGAACATTTATCATTTACTTATGTAAAACAGTGAAGCAAGCCTGAAATGTGAGCAGGCAGCAGTTTGTCAGCATCATCATGTATATGTCAGTATACACTGGAGCACTGGGTGTCTGGCCTCAGTGAAGCATGATGTATATACAATAACTGGACAGTGTTGAGCTCGTCTCATGTAAAAGCAAATCCATCTGGGGAAATAAGTCCTCACAGTGTGTAATGAAAACCCCATGGAAAGATGTGGGGCTACAGATCCAACATCAGCAGCAGCATGAATACAAAAGCCGGCAAATAGATGTGATATGTGTACATTTGTTCAACATTTGAAACTTGCATGGACACAAAAAAAACCCTTTGTTGTTTGCATCCAGTCGCATCTTTCCATTGATGTTTATGGACAACCACACCACTAAGGCTAGTTTATGTTTTAATCCTGCAATAACTGATTATAGCAGCACACTACAGACCTAGTCTGGCTGGGTACGTAAGCAGTGTCGGCACTGAGCCTTATACTTCCACCGGGAGGAGACTCCCGGCTGGAGGAAGTCCCTCCTTCCGTCCATGTGGTTCTCAAAGTCCCTTCTCTGCAGCCGGGGCGTAGCGCCGCCCAGGACGATTGTGATTGGTTTAAAGAAATATAAAAAGGCCAGGGAGTTGTTTCCACTATACCAGAGTGAAAGCTATCCAATCCAGACCTCCCCCCCAGCGTGGACACAGCGCTGTGGAGATAGGTCTGGCTACGTGAGACTAGTGAGGAGTTAACGGTACCGGCAGGTGCGGGCGTGGTTTATGTGTATGAGCTGTACGACTGTTCATTCAAAACAACAATGGCGGCTCTGCGTAGATGCTGCAATACCACAATAGTGTCGGTTATATCAGAACTGGAAAATATTTCTTCATTGAAAAAAAGAAAAGAAAAAAAGAAAAAACAAGATCAGCAACAACGGGAGACTGTTCTATAAATCATTACTCAACAACATTTGCTCAAACTGCCTTTTCAATCACAGCAATAAAACAGTGCAATGATATCCCCCAAAGTATTAGAGAATGTATTACTTTTAGTCTGTTGAATACCAAAGGTAAAAAATGGTTGAAAGATGGACAATCACATTGTCATTAAAGTTCAATAATGTCTGTTTGAATGCATACAGGTGTATTGATGAATATTATGTGAAATTATCTTTTTATTTTTTTTCATTGTTATTATTACTATAACTAGTATGACATTGTATGTGCATTACTGATCCAGGGGCAACAGATGCAATTTAGCATTGTGCTATATCTGGTTGTACACTGTCCCTGTTTTAAATAAACCAATAACTGAGTATTAAATTAATTGAAAGAAAAGCAAAGTACAGCACTGAAAGCTTTTCTGCACTTCTCCTGACTGGCATGAGTTTGATTGACAGATGGTTCGTCCAATCACCTGTCAGGTATTTTATCGAAGCGCCTGCCCTTTTCCAATCACTTTCTAATGACGGTTTCTCAGATACTGTGAAACAACCATCTGACGGCGTCAGGTTAGAATGGCATAGCAGAGTGCTAAAAAGAAAATGTTCAAATTGAAAATTGAACTGAATCGTGACCTTAAAATCAGAAGTCAAATCGAATTGTGAAACTCTGTCTATTTAAATGTGAAAGTGCAATTACAGTATTTCCTCAAATAGTGACCGGGGCTTTTATTGACCTCAGCTGCAGAGGGTACCAGGCCTTTATTTGAAACAGGCTTAGAAAGTAGGCCTTTATTTCTAATTCCCTCTGGTTGTTTGGACGATAACACTTTAGATGAGTAATCCAGAAGAACAAGGTGTTGAAAATAGCATGATTATTGTTGAATTTATTAAATTGAAAATGATGGAAATATACATTATGCTTAGTTGGCATACAAATATGACAGCCACTGGGACTTTTTTCAGTCTTGTTTTTTCCCTGGTCATTATTTGGGGCAGACCTTTATCTATTTGTGTAGACCACGCCCTCGGCCATTTTTCGAGACTGGGCTTTATTTGACTCCCGGCCTCTATTTGAGGAAATACTGTATCATTTTGGATATAATGGTGCAGGCCTAACATGAGAACACTGAATGTGCTTCTCACCACGCTGCAGCCAACATGACAGCTCAGATAAGAACAGATCAAGAGACGGGCGTAAGAACGCAGATAAATCAAAAGTGACACATCTGGTAAAATGTCGTGGAGACAGCATCATCTGATCAGATAAGAGTGTTTCTGGAATTTATGGAGGCTTTCTTCAAACCTTTGCAACAGTGCAACAGAATACTAACTTGAACTTGAAAAATACATTGTAAGGTGAAACATAAAGGTGATTCCCGAGCTTCTCAGTAATATTCAAGCATTTTTCTTAAAGACTGACAGCTGCACATCAAAAGACAGTGAAGGTGCCTTTTATGCCCATATTGGTTGAACTGTTATTATTCTGATGGCATTTAGTGTTTCCTGAATATAAAAGCAAGACAACTGTAGTAACAATTGGTCATCTATGGTTGGGCTGGGCAATAATTCAATACAATCATTTATTGTCTTTCAATGGAATCGTATTGTGATGAAATCATATATCGAGATATTGTGATACACTATTATGTTGTCTAATTTGTTAATAACAAGCACATACATGAGAAAAACACAGGAGAAAATGCTCAGTACTTTTCAAATGTCAAGGATTTAATTCACAAAAATAGGCTTTACCAAACAGTTATTTCATATAGACTATTTGTACGCAAAAACGTGCCAGACAATACGCCTGCGTTCTCAGGATGTTTATATGCTTTCTGTCCCAAATGCCCGCATGGAAAGGGCATTTGTGTTTTCTGCACCCACGGCATGGAATATATTGCAGAATGACTTAAAACTCAGGGAATTAATCCTGCTAAATGCTTTTAAATCAAGAATGAAAGAATTAGAGGCAGACTCATTAAGATGTCAATGTTTTTAAAATTACCTGGTGATGTAACTGACTATCTCATTTGTCTTTTTGAAATGTGAGTTCTATGCTTGTCTGTTCATTTATTTTAATTTTATCTGCTTTGTGTTTTCTGTCTGTAACTATGTGTTTGTTTTTCTGCTGCTGCTGCCTGTCTTGGCCAGGTCTCCCTTGAAAAATAGATTCTTAATCTCAATGGGATTCTCCTGGTTAAATAAAGGTAAAAAAATAAATATATATATATATTAAATGACCAGAAAACAGGCTATATCGTGATATATATATATATATATATCGAGATATGAAATGACCTATCTCGGGGTAGAAGATTTTGGCCATCTCGCCCAGCCCTAGTCTATGGGTTTCTTTAAGCTCTTTCATTCTGGTTTCATCCAGGTCAGATCAGACATGCAGACAGCATTTTTGAAATAAAGAGGTTATTAATCCTAGAAGTCCTAAAACCCCTAACTTATCAGTAAAAAAATACAGAGGACATGACGTCAGTGTCCTCGGTGGTCAGCCTGGTCTCACAAAATGCCGTATGAATAACATAGCAATTTGTTAAGTCATTTTGGGTCATTTTACACGCAATGTAGTCGCACCAGGCTTTCAACTGCAAACCCATCTGCGTCACTATCAGAGAAAGTGCTCCGGAAGTGAGGTGACGTAATAAAGGAAGTCAGTTTAGGGTGGGAGATAGAGACCGCTGTTCATGTCCCATGAGAAACCAAAAGTCTTTGCACTTAACACTTTCCATTATCGTAATAATTGTGAATGCCCTCACGAGTGACTTGAGCGGAGAATTGATTTCAGTTTGTTGTTCTCTAACCCTAATTTGGCCTCAGCCCATAAGTAGCAGTTCAAATCAAGTAGAATTGATTTTATTTTACAGAAAATCCATCTTCTCATTTGATGTAGCCTATTAAAAGAAGA
>JAOVVB010117877.1:0-12591 GCA_028570985.1 Heterobranchus longifilis
AATAGCACTCACAAATCATCCGCTGGGCAGTGGAGCCCATGAAATTGATGTGCCTTCATTTCAAAACAATGGAGGTGCCTTATGAGGGGCCTCATGATGTCATAACTTTAGCAGCTGACAGGCCGTTGCAGGTGTATTTTGGCCCCGGGATGGGCACCGGGCCAGTGGAAACCCAGTCGGGACAGCTTAATCAATCGCCGTATCGAGGAAGATGGCAAGACTGTGGTGTAAGCAGCCACCAGACATGCTCAATCACATTCTCTGTACTGAGCAAACTGACAGCTTTTACTTGGAAAACCAGGCCTCCTTATCTCCCTAGAGTTGAGTAATGCTTCACTCTCTATCTGTAACAATCTCTCTGCAATTTCCAGTCCAACAAAACGGTCCAAAGAATGAAAAAAAACAGAAACAACCTAAGACAAAAGTTAAATATATGACTCTTTCTCTCTACACAATAGAGTCCGATACGAGCGAGCGTTGCCTGGGTTTTGTTAGAGAGATTGAGTAATAAATTATTCATATGGTGAAGTGAAAGGATGCTATAAATCTTTGGAGTTTTGGAGCTCTAAATGAGTGGGATGGGCATCAGTGGAACTGCCATCCTGATTTGAGGGCACCGATTAAATTCCAACGAATGAAGTGTGTTTTTCATTTGGGAAAATTTCAGCATTATCCATCAGATACATTGCCGCTTTTAATTAATTCCTCCCGCACTCGTTGACATTTTTCATAGAGGGTGCATGGGTTAAGCATACCTCCTGTATGAAAAGATTAAAAAGCCACTTACATGCTAAAAAGAATTATAGATGATTGAGGAGCATGGCTTAATTGGAAATTGATTGACTTGGCCGCCGTTACACCTGGTCTCATAACATTTCACATCCTTCATGCATATGGAGTTTGATGCATTTTTCAACGAGAGGCTGCACAGCAGCAGGACCTTTTCATTCTCTCTGTGGAGGAAGTTGTGTGGATGAAGCCGTGTTGCCTACCCAGATCCAAGCCATCACTTCAAAGAGCCGGGGTGGGGATGATCTTTGCATGACGGATGCAGCTTTCAGCTGCGAGTGCCGGGAAACGAGCTGCACCTCGTATCTGCGTTTCATATTGCATCTGCCCTGCAACTGCTACAAACAAAAACCACACTGGTGTCATGAAAACGGAGCAATATCAACTAGTCCTCTTCCAAGATGGATGCCTGGTGTCATTTTGTGAAGCCACTGGTTGTATTTTTTTAATGCAGTATTTTGCAAGCTTGGTGATTTTCAAATTCTCACATTTGATGGGTAGGAATTGGTTAATACTGTATCAATGCTTTGCAAATGTAGTCAAATCCAAGTATAGCATAAATGCACTTATAAAAGCATGCATGTTCTAAACTGGGAGCCGTCTTCACCAAATGTGCAGCATGCAAGCTGCATATTTGCAACATGAGAATTTGTTCTCGAGTTAATTTTGACAGATTTCTCTGCACAAAACAAACACCATATTGGTGACTCTCACATGCAAGAAAACTGTAGGACTTGTATCTGCAATTTTCGAGGGGCAATCAGTTGTGAAACTTGACGCCACGATTTGCAATCTGCATGTAAGCAGTGCTCGCAAATTGCTTTTGTGAAACAGGCCACATGTTTTTTTTTTCCACAAGCTGTTTTGCAGTTTTGTCACTGAATCAAAAGATGCAGGGAATTACATTCCTACCGCAGACTCCTCTGGTGAGATAATCACAGAAAGCTATTGTTTCTATGGGCAGAAATATTTGAATGTTTTAAACTTGGCACAGCTGGTGCTTGTTAACTAATTACACCGTTACACAGTTTAAATGCAGTTGAGTGCTGGAGTTCTGACACACTGCGGACAGACGGACACTGGCCTGTAAAATATTGTTTGTTGAACTGTGATGGAAACACAGAAAACCCATTGCCAGAAACTGCACTCAGTATGCTGATTTATCAACTTTGGCAGATAGGGGTTGAAAGCTCCAAGGCATTAACAATATAGAAGCAACTACAGCAGCATGTCCTCCAAAAAACGTCCCCATAGGTCATCACAGGGAGTTTATTATTAAGTTAAGCGGACCTCTAGCGGTCGTCTATTGACGTTTTACTGCGAGGCGTCTCCCTCCGGTGTGGATGTTATGGCGCCAAAAAGACAGAAGTAATGTGACGGGGTATTTAGAGCGAGAAACACACTAATGGTGGGCAGGAGGTGCTGGTGGGTGGGGCAAACAAACACAGGACTTTCAGCCAGGAGACCAGGGTTCATTAACCTGATGCCAACAGATGGTTTGTTTCACAGAAACTGTTTGGAAAAGAGCAGGCGCTTTGAAAAAATACCTGGCAGGTGATTGGACGAACCGTCTGTCAGTCAGGAGAAGTGCAGAAAAGCCTTCAGTGTTGTTCTTTGTTCTTCTTTCAATGAAGAAATGTTCACCTACTGCCTTAACGTCCGTTTTAGCAACGTCATGTTTAAATTGTAACGTTTAGGTATGACGGCGAAAAACTCTCATATGTGTCGTATTTACTCCGACCGCTAGGGGCGCTATTGTAGTAAAACACTCGTATAGGTCGTATGAGAGAGTAGGAACAAACCGTACAGTTTGGAGGACTTTTCTTCCCCCAGGATGCAACCTGTTGCCCATATTTGGATTTTCAACCCACAGTAAATCACAAAGCATAATCCCAAATGTCCTTTCTACAGTCTACAGTGCAGATGGTACATCTGTTTTCTACAGCCACTGAAGAGACACTTGTGAATCCATATTTCATTTATATTTGTGAGACAGCTTGCTTGGAATTAACTTTGGACAAAGAAGTGTCCATACCCAAACATGCATGTGCTGTTTGTTTGTTTGTTTGTTTTGGGATTATTTTTATCAGTGGATCTAAGCAAGCTGGGTTTATTTTCTACATAAAAGCATCACGGTGGGGCTTTATATTATTATGATCAAACAGACCTACAGTAATACAGTTTCAATAGATAGATATGCATCACGCTAGGGGAGCATGAGTGGGTTTAGCAGACATCTTTGTGATGGAGGGAAGCCATGCATGGCCGCTCTACAGGCTGCAGACAGACGGAGACTGACAGGAGAAACGTGGGCAACGGCAGACGGAGGAAACTCCTCTCGACTGCCTATATGTACGTCAGCCAGGGTCAGTGGCACGGCAATCCTCCGATGTAAATGCAGCAAAACGCAATGGCAGACAGACGGACGCACACACCTCTCCGTGAGCAAAGCACATCTCCGGCTGTCAGATTGTACCGAGGAGGTTAAGGGAGGTCAGAGTGGTAGAGCAGGAGCAGCCAGACAGCTTGTCAATGCTGTTGACAACCAGATGGATGAACAAATACTTTAGGGAGCCACAGTTCTACTTCCCTGTTTATTAACACATCATACCACCGCACTTGGACATGCCCCAAAACGCCGATACTGGTTAGCTGTTTACTACCAGCACATGCTCATTTGAACATTCCCTGATGAGTACATTTGAATTTCTATTTTCTCATATCCATAATCTGTCTGCACAAAGCGTCTCCCAGTTCTCAGCCAAAGCTGCGGATCTATACGCGCTGTTTATTGGGCTGGGCTGGCTCAAGCTGGCACATTCATTTGTCACCGCCGTGTGTCTAGGAGCAGAATCTGATCCCAGAGTCAACATTAACATGGCTTTTCTAGGGCAGCAGCTTCATTATTGAGCCCCGGCATGGAGAACCAGACCATTACTGCTCCGGAGAGAGAGAGAGAGAGAGAGAGAGAGAGAGAGAGAGAGAGAGACCGGACACGGAGCGAGGAGGGGAGATGGGAAGATGAGGAGAGCGCGGATATAGGATAAGCCGAATGATGAAGTGGAGAGAGGGAATGGGGGAGTGTGAATGAGGGATGCTAGCATGGGGACGGAAGGAGAAAAGAAGTGACCAAATAAATCACCAGCCAACAGATAATTGGACGAGCTGCACTCAAGGGACGGTTGCAGCACCATGAAAAGTGACACAGAGATTTGCAATTAACTCCAAGAGGAGGAATGGGGATTCAGTTCCCTTTGGATTAATTCCAGGAATGTGATACCTGACAAGATGGTGGCCGTAATGAATCTGTTGGGCTGCAGGAATTATTATCGTCATTTAACTTGCATGATGGCGCCTCTGGGGAGCAAATGTCTCGATCTGAGGAGCACAAAACGTATCAAATTAGACCTGCAGGTAGACCTGGACACCTAATGACCCAGAGCGAATAACATGGACGGCCATGACAGAGCTGTGCTCAGAGGTCGAGTCGTTTTTTATGTTTGTCAGTCGAGCGGTTTCTGTAGTTTACAGCGCTCGAGGGGAGGCATTGTCCTTCTTATCAGGTGAGCTGAATGCTCTTGTTTTGCTGTATGATCGAGAAGCGACCTCAAGGACGAGACGGTTCAGTCAGACTCGTTGGTTTGGAACAAAGGTCGTTCGGCGAGGCCGTAATTACGGCGCACACACAATCACACTCTCACAGAAGTGTAATTTAAAGATAGGATCGCACTGATACAAGGTTTATCTACAAAATAAATGTATTCCCTAATAAGGACGTTTTGTCTGAAGGCATAAAACTTTCTTGTTTCACTCAATTAAGATACAAAAGAAAAACTCTTTTCAGTGCTGCACTGGAACAAAATGTCAAGGTCACATCACTTATCTATCCAGTCTTACATTTTGCTTTCTTTAATTTATGGCATTTCTGTCTTTTTAAGGCTGACAAAGTGAAAGGACAGTAGATATATTATAGAGAGAGAAAGAGAAGATTACATGCTACAAGAGTCCTTGGTTGTAATGAAACTCAGAATGTCACGGTCATGTCATCTCTTTGACCTTTCGGGTTCCTGTTCTGAAAGTCCCGTCGCTGCAGCCAGAGCACCGCCCAGGATGATTGTGATTGGTTTTTAAAAAAAGGTCAGAGTTTTTGGCTGGACCGCAGCAAAGCTGAGGAGCCAGCCTTATAAAGGGGAAAGTCTGCAGCTGAGTGAGTGCCTAAGTCGGTGTCAGTGATGAAGTTACACCATTGGTCATCGTGGTTGATGACATCAGTGCAGTTGGAGCTTCTCCATTGGCTGTTGCTCTTTCAAAATGATTCAGTGTGACAGTCAGTTCAGCAGAGCTGCAACTAACGATTATTTTCATTATCGATTAATCTGCCGATTATTTCCTCGATTAATCATTTGGTCTATAAAATGTCAGAAAATAGTGAACAACTTCTCTGCTGGTGTGGGAATTTATTTAAATCTGCCTGGGTCCATTTACCTGCCAAATGCTGGTAAAATATACAAGTGGCTAGTAGATTTTCTTCACAATGCCACAATGGTAATCTATTGAGTGGCTGGTAGATTTTCAAACATTCGCTAGCCATTTGGCCGGTGGACAAAAAAGTTAATTTTGGACCGTGCAGCAATCTGGACAAAGAAATGGGAGCAGCAAAGTACAAGATTGAGCGGCTTCTCTTTCAGCACAACCTCACTGCAGAATTCAACGCACAGACGGTCGGTCACACATACGGCCAGCGCCCGCCGAGACGTTATTTCATGCCGGTCAAAGTTCACTAAAAGTTGAACTCCACGTGAATTTTCTTTGCCACCGGAAGTGAATGTTTTATTCACTCGTATAGAATGAAAGTGAATGGGAGGCGAACATTCGGCAGTGTTCATTTTGCGGATGTTTGACCGGTGACATCATCAACACAACACAAAATACATTTTAGAAAACGTTATAAATAAATGAGAAAACAGTTCGATAATGACAACATAAAATAAAGAGGGATTTTATGTATATATTTGTTACTTTTCAACATTTTTGGGCACCTCTAAAACTTTTGAAATGTTTGTCTTGAATTGACCTTAATTTGTGTCTCATTGGAAATTACCTGGATCTAATTTAAAATAGACTACACCTTAATCACTGTGATTAGGCACTTGTTGCAAACACACTTTGTATTTGTCTTACAATGAATGTTATCACCGTCTGTGTTTTAGCAAAGTGGTTGACCTTTTTAGCACACCTGCCTCTCTAATTACAGGAGTCTCATCAGGATCCCCGAGAAAATAAACTTCTCAGCGCTGATCACTGGAGTCTGTGTCGGCTCACGACACAAAAAGTTAAGTTATTATGACTTTGAGGAGTGAAAGGTTTCCTTTCTTCTTTTCTTTCAAGTGCCTCTGAGCACGGAGGCTCGCGGTCTGAAGAGTCATCGAGAAGAACATTTCTGATTGAATAAAGTCTGTAAAGTGTGATGAAAAGTCAAAGAAAGGGCTAGCAATGCATGAAGCCTATAAAGTGATCCAGAGGGTTTACATAACGATTCTGTATGAATGCTGCTCAATGCTAAATGATATGGTATACATTACCATGCTCGAAAACATTGGACTCAATAGTATATTTGGCGTAACGTGAAATAAATTGTTCACTGTTCCTCCTTTCAAGAGTAAAATTTCTTTTTTTTTTTGGCAAAGCAGTTTGGTAACTCAGAACACTGCCAACTCTGAAAGCACTGAAGGCTGAAGTTTCAGTGATTTCCTCTAATAAAAATTCAAGGATTCAAGGAAAATCTCCTTGACTAACCAAAGCGGAGAATGAGCAAGTGTGTCGTTTTTACTTAAAACATTCAACACTTGAGCTTTAGCTTTTAGCGCAAAGCGAATCAGCCTCAGTGTCGTTCCACAAAAAGCAAGAAGCTGAGCCTTATTGAAACTCCCGTCCCGTCCTCTACGCTTCCAATTATCAGCCGACTGGGGAATGAGCCCTCTCTGATTTAGCCATGTTGGGCAGTATTGATTGGACTGAGAAACTGTGTCAAATTGGAGAGAAGTTGTTTGACCTTGTCCTCTCCTGATTGACAAACAAAGTTGAGACATCTGCGGAGATGTACCTGCATAACAATGCTCTGTCTGAGCTTTCAGATCATCCAGCTGAAAAGTGTTTTAAAGACAGTAAAATGACAGTTAGAGGGTCTTTAGCTTTTCTAAAGTGACACATGTCAGAGTGAGTGAATGCGGGCGGGGCATTACTTGAAAATCGCCGACTTTGATCCATGATATCTCTGCTATGTCATTTCTATAAACAGATGTACGACTGCAGAATCTATAGGCAACGGGACAAGATTTTGCAACAAGTCCTCCATACGACCATATGTGTCATTTGTTAAATAGTGCCGAGTAAATATGATCCATATGAGCGTTTTCCACCCTCATACCTTAAACGTTTGCGGTTTTAAACATGTCGTTAACGTTGATAAAATGGACATTGTTGTTGTTGTTTAGGTTTAGGCAACTAAACAACTTGGTAAGGTAAGAAAAAAAGGTTGTGGTTTGGGTTAAAATCACTTCCGTGTGCCCGCATCACGTCCCGCTCGTCACATGCTTCCAGTTGTTACGTTCACTTAAAAATAACTTGCTGTTTAATTATATTTTCAACTGGGACATGAACCCCAGTCTCCTGGGTGAAAGTCCTGTGTTTGTTTATGTATATGCATAAAATGTCAAGATCTGGACCTGAATCCATCAACAACACTACTAAATACCAATATATATTGGTTTTCAGCTGAAAAAAAAGTTCTGGGGTTTAGTTACTCTTTCAAATAAGATTAAAAGACAGGGACTTGAATAGTCAAACTGTATGTAAATACTCCAAACTGCTGTTTGACATATAAAAAGTGATAGCAGAACAATTAATTCAGCGACACAGGATAAGAACTTGGAGAATTTTTCTTATTTCCCTCTGTCTTTAAGGTTTTTTTAAGTCTTTTCTCTGCTATGACTGCGTTCGTGAGAGGGCTGTCAAAAAAGGGCCATCAGAGAGTGTGAACGTAGGGGCTGCGGGGGCCTCACACAGTAAATCTATCCCACAGTCTGTTTGTGTTCCACTGACACAGTATAGTCTCTGGACTCTGTTGGCAGTCCTGTTCCTGTCAAGTCAAATTACAGCATTTCAGACGGGCTGCTTGCTTTGACACGGCGAGCCGGCTCATCGGGAGGCCAGAGAGGTTCAAAAAACTGTTTTGGAAATGTACAGAACTCCACTGCGTGTCCGCTGCCGAATGCACAGAAGAGGCCCTACGAGTTCCACAACACACTCAAAACTTGGATAACCTCGAAGTGCCCACTTTCCTTCTTGCTGGCATTTCTTTCAAATGTCAAATCATTCACCTGGAACATACCTTCAGGGATCTTCTTTGTACAGGATTCATAGTTTTGGCTTGACATTCTCAAAGCTTTGGATAAAGTACAATGTCCACTGACTTCTCATAGTGAAGCCTGAGGTGAGGCAGTGAGACGTCCAGGTCTCAGACGACTCGGTCACGCTGCACTTATCGAGTGTACACGTAATCTCTAAGCTATGTTTTCTCTCTTTAATAACCCGGTCATGTTTATGCTTTGAAAGTATCTCGTGACCCCATTTCCTGTGCAACTTGGAATAATACTGTACGTCTGCATACTCCAGCGATTCCCTCTCCCCCCCCCCCCCTCCCCCTCCAAGGTACCGCACAAAACAGGACAGAAAAAAAGCAGACATTCACCAAATGCATTCAAACCAGACAGTGGTATTTACTACCATTATCTGGGTTTTGTCTCGCGTTTACTTTGAAAAAGACAGTGTAGACAGAGCGTATAAATTGAACTGGCTGACCACATAAAAAGGAAACTACAGTTTACAGTGCCCCGGGGCATTAAAGAAACACAGGATGAATCTGGTTATACCTGAGGCAATAAACAGGTCTTCACTTGCAAAAAGCGCAGAGAATAAACTGAAACAGAATCCAATAACAATAACGGACAATGATTGTCACTGGACTTCGTAATATGGGCTCAGGATGGGATGCATAGCCGCCGCAGCCGCAGCCGCCACCTCGCTGCCTCAGCTAGTGCTGTAATGTCTGTTTACCTTTTGATTTGATCCGCAATATCCAGGGCCGGGGCCCGTGTTTATCTGTTGGGTGTGTACACAGTATTGAGCTTTGTGTCGAGCCGTCTGTCTCGGAGGTAGCTCTAATCAGCTTTGATGTTCTTTATCTAGCTCGGAATGTGAAGGGGATAATTGTTCGACACACTTTTGGAAAACTGGGTAACTGCACACATTTTTCTGTTATTGTCACCTGTGCACGGAATAAATTTTCTGAACCTCAGAAAAAACCCCTCAAGCAATTTCAGCAAATGTTTCCTTAAATTTGTGATTACCATAACTGTGGCAGAGAGGGAAGTCAGAGTTCTTGTGGTTTTAAATAGCCTAATAGCTTTTATTAGAGTGGAAAGGAAATGAATGTCCTGCCAATGCCCCCATGGAGCGATATCTTTCATTGTGAAATAAACGGAGGGGGGGAATCTGGCGTTCCATTTTTACTGCCGGTTTCAGTTTAATGGACTTGTGTTGGTCACAGGGGAGCAAATTTCTCAGATTCTTAGGAAAGCCCAGGGACACACTTTGCTAACAGAGAATGATTAACATTGTAATTATAGAAAGCACTCAAGCACAGATTTATCTTCTTTACAACTATCTGTAATCAGATTGATGAAGGTGATTGTCACAATTGTAGTTATTTTAAGTTACAATTGCAAAGTGTGAATCGATGATAATTAAGCACAGACCTCAGGCCAAATCTGAACCTGAGCAAACTTTCTAAAAGGGATATTACACAGCATATCTTCTATATCTTCAGGCTTTTGGTAATGGAAGGCAGATGTTAATGCTGAATAACGTGAACCCCAGAAGATATCGCCCTGTAGAAAACGTTAAAGAATAAAAGAATTTTAAAAAAGAATAAAAATGACAATGAACAAGAAGTCTGCAGTCATGTTAGCAGCTCTGTGAGGCTATTAGGCTGTACTTTGAGCTAAATGCTAACGCTAGCATGGCAGCATGCTCACAATTTCAATGCTAACATACTGGTGTTAAGCAGGTTTAATGTTTACCAGGTTAACCGTCTTACTGCGTTATGCTAAAATGTGCTAATTCAAATTAAACAAGTACAGCGGAGGTCGATGGGCGTGTCATTATCTTTGCAGGTGTTGGTGTTTTCATATCAGGTACGATTGATTCGTACTGTGCCCGATTACCCCCCCACTCTTCACTCCCCTGCTGCTCAGCTTTCACATTAGTAATCTTGTTCTGTATCCGAGAACACTTACGTAATAATCTACGTGAAATTTGGGTACATTGGGTACTAGGGATGAAACGTTTACCAGTTTTAATGATACCTGCGGTAAAATTCGCAGACGGTTGGTAATACCGTTCAATTTTTAGTTATCATTAAAACTGTGTTTGATTACAGCGCTTTTGATAATTACTGTCACTGTCTTCTTAAGACTCATTTGTATTTATGTAAATTGTGCATGGGGTCATATACTCAAATGCACTCAAATACCAACGTTAATGCACATTTCATATGGTTTTCATATGTTAACTTTTTACATGTTATTATTTTAATGTTTATGCAAACAAAAAGTGCACAGTGCTGCTAACTGCATTTCTGTTTTTTAATATAAAACTTCATCATATTTTCAGGGTCTGCAATATTTTGGAGACTTCATACCTCGATAACGATTTGTATCACACTATAGCATGTTTTCTGGTAATTCAATCAATAAATAGTCTATATGAAATAACCACATGGCTATATATAACAAAACAACGCCTCTGTAGTTTGCTCCAGCTTCCACCTGCAAAGATCAGAAAGTAAAGCATCATCCAGATGAAGTAAATATTAAATATCACTCGTTTTTCCACATCGCAATCGAAACGATATCGAAAAATATACACAATAGACATTTTTATATCATTTTTGACACTATTTATCGTCATATCGCCCAGCCATAAAGTCTAAAATAACCAAATGGTAAAGCCTATTTTTGTATACTCCTGTGTGAATTAAATACTTCACAAAATGACAAGTATTTTCTCATTTAATTAAGATCTTAAGTGCAAAATTAAAACTGTTTCAGGTGAATTCTACATAATAAATAAGTGCAATTCTTCAGAAATACACAGACTGTGTAGATGCACACAAATACAGAGTAATCACATTAAGACAGTTGCTTGGTTTAATTACACTTATTTGAGTTCGTATGTGCTTGTGATTATCGATTTAGACGATATGTACATCGTATATATGTATATGTATATTTTATCATGATACGATTCCATGAAACCCATTTACATTTTTTCCAGATTCCGTTTTAGATTTTTGTCCAAATTCCACGTTTTCCTTTTTTTTTTCTTCTCTGAATTCTGTGATTTAAAGGTGCTGTAACTGGTATTTATTTATTAATAAGTGTTAAATAGGTGTTTTGTCAGTAACATGGCTCCTCTGCTCTGCAGTACACAGAAAATATATTTTCTGTAAACTTTATATCAGTGATGGCTGTCTGACTGTAGAAATATTGAACACTTATTTTAACAAAGTGTAAATCTCTTACAGCACTTTTAATCACATGTTGTCACCAAAAAGAATGTCTAGTGTGTCAGATGAATACAGGTTCTACAATTCAATAAGAAAATATTCTAAATATCGTAGTCGTTTGGATATCGCTCTGCCGAATTCATAATTCTAATACTAAAAAGTAGGGATGCACCCATTGTGAAATTCTGATGTTTTTATGTTGTTGTTTATTTTGTTTTTGTTGTTTATTCTCCCCTTTTTTGCCAGGGAAACAAAGAAATCTTCATTATTTAAATAAATAAATAAATAACTGAACTGTTTTAAAGTAATTTAACATTTTATTACACTATTTTCAATCATACTAATTCAGTCATGCAAACAACTTTTAATACAACCCTCTTTCACATGAAAAAGATTATTAAAAATAAAAATAACTTCAAAAGCTTTTTTAACCTTTTAACATTTAGCCAGCGCAAAATGGATGCATCTCTACTCAAAAGTAGAACATAATAAATATTAAAATAAATAATAATAAAACAGAAGAAAAAACATATTTCAACATATTCATCCATATATACACATGCATACTCATACCCACATGATAAATATTGTGGACATTAATGCCTGCATCCAGCTGCTGCATCCCCATCTATGCATAACTAATAAATAAATAAATATAGATAAATATATGTCCTTAAAAAGTTCTTGAATTTGATGTTTAAGAAGGTGTGGGAACCCTGAAAAAAAGAAAACATTCTGTGGGTCCAAACAAATCAGTCTCCCATTCATCGTGTGTGGAGCAGCTCCAGACTTTATGACATCACAAGTTTGAGATTTCTGGTTTCAGGTTTCTGGCTTCACAAATATTGATTGAACTTCCCCGGGCCATGGAAATAACATAATGGAATTCTCCGTTTCGGTGGCGTTGCCCTTTAAGTAGTCCAGTGTGTAACTCTCTGCGGTGACGGGCGCCCTCCGGTGGTCGCTGCCGGTAACGGCGGCTCTGTTATATAGGTCACAGCGCTCACAGAGCCTCTCCTGGGCTCTCTGTACGCCGTGTTTATCTGTGATGAGACTGAGGGGATCAGAGGCAGACAGCGCGTCGTGCCAGTGCCCATGATGCACTGCACTGAGCGGCAGCCTCTCGCCAGCTGCACGGATGCCAGGGATATGTGGGGGGGGGGGGGGGGGAAGGT
>JAOVVB010117887.1:0-12591 GCA_028570985.1 Heterobranchus longifilis
GAAAAGAAAGGAAAAGAAAACAAAACAAAAGCACTCTGCTTAAAAAGATTGAAAAATTGACATTTGAACTTTTCAAACTTAAAAGGGAACTACACGCAGCAAAGCGACAAGAAAGATACCTCTCTTCTACCTCTCAAGTTATCTCTATAAGAAAGTCAGAAAAAAGAATTAAGAGATGAAAGCAAAACTTCACATATGCTAAATTATGTGGACACAAATGTTATGTGGAATGCAATCCTATGGCTCTTTCAATTTGCACAAACTCTGTCAAATATAACTAAAAATACAAAGACTTTATGTCTCTGTCAATATGCTGGAAAACCATGTAAAAGTACAATTCAGATGATCCTGCTCTCTCTCTCTCTCTCTCTGTGTATATATATATATATATATGCAATTTTTGTCCACTGCATTTTTATTGCCTGTGATGAGTTTAATGGATGTAAAACATGTTTCATGGTGAGTTTAACAGCCTCATTAATTCATTAGCGTTTTATAGCTTACATAACTGCTGGTCTCTACTGAGGCTGCACGTAATAAGGCCAAATTTCCTGTTACTTGGTTAAAGATTTAACAGAGCATAAAAATCAGTCTATGGGTTAAATGACCCTAATAATAAAATGGAACATGCCTTTCATGTTACATAGGTTTTCAAATTAGTAACAATAAACAAAAATATTATAATGGACAATATAAAAAGGAAAACATGAGCCTGCACCTTATGCTTTTATTTCATTTTGGGACCAAAAAAAATAGGGTCACATCAGTAACAGAGAACAAAACAAATTAACGCGAACTAGTTCATTTTATTGTGTGTTTACTGAACTTTGTACTATCACCTGTGATGTGTAAATTGTATAACACTTACAGTAGTCATGCTTCATGTTCTCTGCCTAATGCTTAAAGTTTATTGCATGATGAGTTAGTGTGTTTTACTCTGTGCAGCTGCTTATGCAAACGTTATCAGTATGAGCACGTCTTAATTTCAATATCTGTATGAAACCTTTGGGTTACTGTACTCTAATATGGACTCATTATGCATGGCTGTAAGACATGCATTTAAACTTCAGTAAAATTTTGGGACTGATACTACAACTCAAATGTGGTTTCAAATCTCTCACAGTACTTGCAAGCCTAGGAGCTTAAATAACACAACTACTAAAAAAACTATACAGAAATACATGTGAAACATAAATTTCAAAACAGAACACAGTGAACAACAAACTCAACATAAAAGTTCCCAAACACAAAAACACAAAAAGGTCCAAAGTGGCTGCTGCTGTGTGCCACTAGGGGGCAAGCCTAGACTTTCTATGAAATTTAATTTTGCTGAGGCAACTGACGTTTGTCTTGGTTTTGATGCTTATGGATAGGGAGCTGACTTTGGCCAAAATGCTTTAAGAGACAACCACATTTTAAACATTTCAAAGCTTTAAACTACAAAAATTCGAGAACCCTAAACTTTGGCAGAAGGAAACCAGTTGCTGCAAAAGCACCTTCAAGCTGGGAATCTTTTCCTACCTCTTTTACAAGTTGTTCAGGCAAATGAACTTGATGGTCAGACATATAATGCAGCCATTCAGGAAGCTGTGAGACAAAGAAATGGCAACAGTGACATAATAAGGCTCAACCAAAATTGAATGAGAATTGTTATTGATGTTAATGCCTGTGGTCAAGCAACGTCATTGCAATACTAATCACTCATGCCATGTAAGTAAAAATAAAATAAAAAATATCAGTGGATATCAGGATATCATTGAGTTCATTTCAGGAATGTACTGTAATCTGCTTTTCAGCTACTATAATGCTGCAGTCACATGAGCAGATGTTGATATTTACCCACGCTGATGGTCCAGCTATGTTATACTGTACAGTAATTGTAATATTAATTAATGTATTAATTAATATTTAATACAGTAGAGAGGCATGCACGAGGGTCTCTGTTGATATTTTTCCCGATGTATCAATTTTTATAATAGAAGCATTTTTGAGTTTTTTTCCTACTCCTAATTAATGGTGGCAATCCTGCCAATCACGTGAGTAACAATGAAACAGCCAACATCATTTCGTTTAATTTGATACCAGTATCCAAGTTGGAAAATGCAACTGGCACAATACCCAATCCTTGTGCAGCACAATCCATGGACATTAACTTTCCAAATACCATGAGAGAAAAATGAGCCAAAAAGAGGCAGTCTGCACATGGTGGAGGTCATCCTAGATGCTTCAGAGAAAAATGTTTGCATTCCAAAGTTCATGGCAATTGCTAAAAGCATAACTGAAAAATATCCTGCCAGCTCGGAAGCCCAAACAGATGAAGGTGAAAGGATGGGCAATGGATACTACACTTACCAGATACTACACTTTCTAGTGTTACATTCAGAAGGGAAACACCTGCTGGAACAAAGGAGGCCAGGCAACAAACACAGTAAAAATATGCGAAAACTGGCAGCTTCGGTTGTATTAACTGGCAGCCTACTGAGCTACCAGACCGGTGAAACAAGAGATTCACTGCATGAAAAGAAAGAGGAACTGAAAAAGTTATTCACTCAAGAGGGTAAGAAAGGATGTGATCGTGGAAGTCAACAAGTTTATAAGCCCAGCGCTGTGCGCTCAATGCCACACTGTCACGTAATGTGCGTGAACTAAGGAGAAAACGGCCTTCCTGTTTATTATTCTTGAATCAGCATTTTAAAACATTTACTGGCATTAAACTAGATGAAAGACTCTTCCTGTAATAAGAGAAAGTATGCTGCCTTCCTTTAAGGTTGAGTTCATCATTGGTAAAAAAAATTTTTTAAAAAGAGGTGAAAAAGGTCATTGTCCATATTGAAAAGGCAAGGGGAAGATCTAGATCCTAGGCATACTGTCTTTTTGTTAACATCGGATTGCCTTGCCTGATGTATAAAATTGTATATTTATATGATTCCCAATGCATGCTTGCATTATTTCATTTGTTTCCCTTTTAATTCAGATCACCTTTACCCAGGTAGATCTTAAGGCACATATTTTTTACCGGTTACCCATAGATAATCTTACTTGTTATGAATCTTTATTGTAGTTTATCTTTCATCTTTATGGTTAGAAATTCTTGTCAAAGCAATCCAGCAATCCAGCTGACAGTATAGGCCAGTATAGGCCAGTATAGGCCAGCTGTCAAAGTTATCCTCAAGTGGGACTTCATTATCTGACTGTATTTATTCAATCTTTCCTTAAGATTCCTGAAGATAGCAACACTCTTGGGAATCATTTAAAGGCAAGCCATATTTAACTTCTGCAATCTTTCTTTTTGCTTCTGCAGTCATTTTTATTTTTATTTATTTGAGGGAGATAGAAAAACTCTAGGGACAGCTGATCTTTGAACGGGAGGTGCTCTGAACGTTATCCACACAGATTTCATTAATAACCACAAAGTATCCCATGACCACGTGCTGGACAGCAATGAACTGTAGTTGCATTAAAAAGCTGAAAAGATAATTTGAGTAGCTACTGAATAATTTGTAAATACATTCATATTTTATTCATGTAAGCATTGTGTTTATCATACAATTGGCTTTATTCCATCCAAATAAGCAACACCTTAATTAAGCAGGTAAAGTTAGCTACTGTAGGTACAAATGTGAACATGGCTTCTTATTCAGATTTTACATTTCATCTTAAAAGGTCCAGGTCTTACAGGCTTCTTCCTGTAGATGGTGCCATGAAACTCTCTTATCACAAGCACTGCCTAAAAATGTTTGGTTTGGTGGGGAAAAAATGAAAAAAATGAAATATTGGATAGAAAATACTCAATATGGAGGTTGCTGAAGTGTATATGCAAAAAAAAAAAAATAATTCAGAACAAGAAGCTGAATAAAAATATTTTTTTTAAAAAACAGCGAAATCACCTAGTTATCTTTTTAATATGCTTAACTGGATGAAATATAATCGAAAGAAATATAAAATATACAAACATTTGAGTACTTATCCTCGTTTGTTTTATTGTCAACTTTATAATGCAATTTCAATAGGGTTGTCCTATTGAGCACTGAGTAGTTTGGCTTTTAAACAAATTTACATAAATTGTCTTCATTTCTCAAAACTCTAAATAAAATGAAAAGTGTTCAATACTTTGTCAAAACTCTACAAATCTCTTGCTTCTCAAAAACGAATCCCTCCACCAAAACAATATGCACAGCTATTACATGCTTATCTTTTATGAAGCCTTAAATACACCTGATGTGATGAATTCAAAACACTAGCATTAAAAGTGTTCATGTATGTTTTGACATCATGAGGTCATGTATTCCAGTGCATACAAATGTGTGGAAATAAGTTTTCTGTTTCTCCTTCTGGTGAAGTGTAGAGTTTTTTTTTTTGTCCTGGAATCTCATTTACAGTACATGTCTATGCAAAACAAATGTTACTTGTTTTTACAAGGTTTGTAGGAAAACTCAGTAATTTCACCTACAGTATGTAAGTACTATGAAAACCACTACCAAGAAAATCTCTATTACAAAAATGTAGCGAAATAAATATTTATTCGTTACTGCAATACAAAGTGTTCAGCTGAACAGACAAAAGTAATTGCAAAATACAGTGCAACAGACCATGGAGTTCTGCTGCTGATCATGCTCAGGCCAGAGGAACTCATCCATGTCTTCTATGATGGCATGGTGGATCCACCATTGTCATTCACTTGCATGGATGAAATCACATGCATCCTCCACTGGATGGAGTGGCATCACACACTTTTAGGCTTTGTGTTCAAACTGTTAAAACTGCCTGGCTGAAAAGAATAGCTCTATTGGATTTAGAAATGGAGTATATGTTGGAAGGTACAGTGTTACAAAACATGGGTTGTTGGCAAACCAGGACCAGAACACCCCAGTGGATACTTTCATCACAAACGACTCCATAAACGGGCTGCTCTGGTTCCTCTTCCTGTGGGAAGATGATCATTTTAAATTTGTCAAAGAATGGGTTATAGGGACCATGTTGATGTATGATCCCATGCTGACTGATAACAGCACACATGGTGACTTTCCATCATGCTGCCCGTGGACATTGACAACAGCACAGATGCCAGTGATATTCCCACCCTTCTGACTGGTCTTCTGCTGCTTGACAACTGCCTCATCAGTGAAGATATATTCATAGGGAACAGCAATGTCATCATGTTCAAGCATTGTCTGAAAAAGGGATAATGAGCAGAACAGTCAAAGGACTTAAATATGGGAAGACTGAGGTACATATTGACATGTCTATACAGTATACTGAGAGGATGCTGGACTCACAGGCACATATTAGTGTCATTGCTCCTTCAGTTGTGCTCAAATGGAACATGATATATCTGATCCATCCTCAGCCGGTGTTGATTCGAGACACCATCTATCATGGACAGACTAACCTCGTCAATGTTCGTGAAACGGATATCGTCTTCCAGGGCTGCGTCTCTGATTTCCCTAAGGGTGATGGCATTATTTTCCGAAAAACATGTGCTCGTCTGGGAATTTCCAACCTCAGTCACCTCGTGCTGGTGGTCTTAATGTCCTGTGAAAAGTATATGGACATTTTATAGGTCACATTGTACTCTATAGCTATGCAAGTACAAGGCAAAATATTAAACTGTAGGGTACATTTCTGTGAGTGCTGTAGATATCCAAACTTAGTTGACCAATGGAGATTTAAGGTGAACACCTTCTTCTAAGCCCTGCTCCTACCCCCCAAAAAAAATCGTCAAATGTCAGAAGCGAAAAAAATAAATAAATAAATGCTAAAGCAAGGCAGATTTCAGAATGATTGAATGCATGAATTAATAATATAGAAAGTTTAAAAATGTTTTTAAAAAGTCCCTCATAAAAATCTACACATAGAATTTTTTTTGTTTTTGCATTTTCTTTTACTTTATGTTGATTTGACGTTTTGCTTTTGAATTTTATTATTTTATTAGAAAATTGTGGCACAAATTAAACTCCATATATCAGCCAATTAATTAAATGATGTTATGTTATTAGTAGATTATCTGTTGACCTGCTAGTGCCTGTGACTCCATTTCCTGCCAGTGCTGTTGACCCTAGTTCCTGTCAGTGGTGGTGACCCTTTTGATCCTACTTCCTGCCAGTGGCCAAATTCAGGAACTTTTGTTGCTATGTTTGTGGCATTACTAGTAAAAAAGATATTTTGACTTTTTTAAATGTCTTTCTGGTATAGATGTGCTCAAGCTCTGAAAGTGCTTTATGTTTACTTCACACCACAACGTCTTGGTACTTATGTAAGTATGCAACGACCCAACCCACAACATATTTGAGCTGAATTTGTGTAGCTGTGTAGCCGCATTCTGGATGAAGTCTTTCAATTTTTTTACGAACTTTTATTTATGCATATGACAGTCGATAAAACTGTGCTTAATCTAACAGTTCATATATTTATGAGCCTGTGTTGATTTTTTTTTTATCGAAAGAAAGCTTACTGGCACCTGGAGTATTGGCATATGACTTGTGTAATAACCTGATGGTAGGTTTCTAAAAATTACACAGCATTTATTTATTAGTGCTCCAAGAAGAACTGGATCATTCCGGTGATCCAGTAAACTGTTGCATTCTTCTTTTGTGATGTATTTTCCAGGATTGTACTAAACCTTCAATCAGTTGTTGTTTGCGATGAGAGTTTCTTTCATTAGGCTCCTCTTTATGAAACACAGGCCCAGTTGCATTTGGCTTGGTGAGTGACTAGGCAGTTCTAAAATTAAAATAAATTAAAAAAAGAATTTACTCATGTCAAAATCATTTGTTGTGTTGGCAGACTATGTATTATATAAATGTAACTGATTCATTGCTGCCATTTTTCCCATTCTTGATGGGGGTATAGGCTTGAAAGTATACCCAAGAAATGTTCAAAATTTTTTCATCATTCTAGAGTTAGACAAACTGAAATGCTTTAACATGCAGTATTTCTTCTGCACACTCACTATATTAAACCTATATTTTGATGCACAAAATGTATGGAATCTTGTGCTTTATTTAATGACCCCACTACCTTATTCCGGTCTGTGCCCTCCATTTCGCCCTCCACACACACTCTCTACTATAGATGGTGTTCATTTGGACACCATAACGTTTCTCAGAATCCATTGTACTATCACACACAGCCATCTGGAGAAACCCAGCTAATGATGATACAGCAGAAAAGAAAAGCAAAGGGAGTAGAAAGTTGCTCTGTGCTCATTTCCTGTACATCCCCCGTATTTGCTGTCTCCAGGACACAGGAAGTGGTGGACATGCTTGATAGCATTAGGCTCTAAAATAAAGGGTTAGAAGAAAGCAGTGAAATTAATACACTGAGGAAATCCTGGCTGGAGAATTTTGCAATCTACCACATTATTTTCATCAATTACCAATTAATGGAAGAATTACTATTTGCTAAAAGGTTTTGCTAAAATTATATTATGGGTAATGGATTATACATACAGATTTAAGATAAATATTTATATCAAAACTCCAGCTGGAGATGTAACAAGAAAAGTTAAGTTTGTATGAAATTTAAATACCTTGTTATCTGTAGTTTACCAACAGCTTAGTAGATATGTTCTTATCATCAACCTACCAAATACCTAACACTGAATGACTTCACATCTAAAAGGAGATTGAGACAACCCCTAGGCACGTGGTTTTGCAACCAACTAAAGCCAACAAGGTAATGTATGAAAGCTCTAGGTTCTGAGTTATAGTTCATGTTTATAAAACCCTAGTGTACCAGATATAAACTCAAATTCAAATTTTATTTGTCACATACACAGTCATACACAGTACGATATGCCGTGAAATGCTTATACGAACGCCCGTGACCTTAAAAATAAAAGCTTATAGATAAGACATAAATATGAACAAAAGAAGAAATATATATTCTGTACAAATATAGACATTCTGTACAATATAGAAAAATATAGAAATTTAGTGTAAATAAGAAAAATGAAGAAAAATTACTGGGGGGGGGGGGTGTGTGCAAATATGCATGAAAAGTGTCTTATTAAAGTGACTTGTGTGCAATGGTCCATATAGTTTATGAAGAGACCTTTGTAACAGGACAGGACAGGTACTCTAGTTTACACTGGTGTTATCAAACACAATACTGTATATCTGAAATGGATTGTTGACTAATCTTATTTAAATATGTACAGTATATGTTTATATATACAGTACTCTAATTAAAATTACTTTGCATTAACTAAGGTAAGAGGTTTCATTAGCATTAAGTCTACCAGCATTAAGTTAGAAAAGAGTCAGTTGTTCAATTAATATGATCAAATAAAGTCTGTGACTATATATCTGTGACTATATTTCTGTATTAACTGTTTGGTAGTAACCTCCAGGGCCGGGTTCGATTCCAGCCTATGTTTGCATGGAGTTCTCATGTCCTAACAGGCTAACCTGGCATTCCCAAATTGAAAGTGTGAATGGGTGTGTGAGTGTGTCTCTGTGTGTGATGGGTTGGCACCCCATCCTCATTCCTTAAGTCTCCTGGGATAGGCTCCAGGCCCCCCGCAACCCTGTATACAGGATAAAGCGGTATAGACAGTGAGTAAGTGAACTGTTAAGAGTTAGTAAACAGTAAGCAGTAAGCGTATTTATGTGTAGTTCTCATTTAATTAATTTCATTAAAATGCACTTATAAAACAAGAAAGATCCCTAGTTAAATGAAGTTATATTTTAAAGAGAATAATTATTGGTGCCATATAAAGCATACTTAAAATATTCTTAGCTACATGTACTAATATTTTTTGTGAAAACGAACATAATTTTTTGGTGGAGAATTCGTTTTTTCTTTTTATGTGAGTTAGCTCTAAATTATCTGTCTTGCTGCAGTTTTTTACTAAATAAATATGGATATTCTGTTATCTCTGTGCTGGCTACAGGCTGTATAATGCCCCCTGAGGAAATGGGAGTGGTCAAAGCACACTGACATTTTTTTTTTTCATTTTATCTCAATGTTCAGTTGCTTTTCTCCTTCAATGAACCTGTCAGATAAGATTTTTCTTCAACAATATCAGGCACAAAAGTCTGTAAAGAGTCCAATTACTAGACCATAAAGCATAAAGTAGTTTTAAGTCACCAAACATTATTTTGATATTATTATTAATATTATATATAAAACATAGCCAAAAAATGTATACACACTTCAGGATTAGAAAAAAATTATTTATTCATATAAATATTTTAATACTAAATGTATTGATATACATTATATATTGATTAATAAAATATACATCATATTGTTTTTATTTTTTGGCTGACTCTATATGTTGTTAGTCTTTCGGCTGCTCCCATAAAGGGGTCACCACAGCGGACCATGCAGAAGCTTGGTACAGGGTTTTACGCCAGACGCCAGGCCTGACGCACTCCTCCCATTTTATCCGGGCTTGGGACTGGCACTGCATCCAGTGGCTGGCATTTGGGCATTGGCTGGGAATTGAACCCGGGCCTTCCACATGGTGGACGAGACATGACTTACATTTATTTGGCAGACACCCTTATCTAGAGTGACTTACATTTTTATCTCATTACACTGAGCAGTTGAGAGTTAAGGGCCTCACTTAAGGGCCCAACAGTGGCAACTTGGTGGTCGTGGGGTTTAAACCTGGTACCTTCTGAACCGCATTCCAATGACTTAACCAGTGAATGACTTGCAGTAAACCTAAAACACAGTAGTGACAGATGAGTGTTATTTCTTAAGCTAATATAAGTAATTAATTATTGGTAAATAAAAGGTAAAGATTGAATTAAAGGTAATTATACGACACCTTTAACAATTCTGGATAACAAGGTGAAAAGAAATACCTTGCCATTGTCTGTTAGAAGGTCATAAAACTTAACCTTTTTACGTGATTTGAAATCCTTTGGATATTATAATTTTAGTAAAGATATATTTTTAAATAACATGTCCGTGCGTAGTCTGGAAACAGCACGTTTAAAATAGCACGTTGTATTATTTTGAAAAACAAACAACCCTAGTCTTAACAGATGAACCCCTCGATGTTTAGCAAAAGTTACATGTAATCTTCTTATCTTACATCTGAACCAGTGTGGTGCGAGAGCGACTGTGACCGAATTGCTCTTCGCTTCCTTGTAAAAGCGCTACGTCTGTTCTCATTGTCGAGCTGTCGTGAGCAGGAAGTGGGAAACGAAAGCAGAATAGCCGGGTGGGCGGGGCTTCATAAAAATACCTGCAGTACAAAAACCAAGGGACTCAAGTTCCGCTTGTAGTTGGAGCACACGACAGGAAAATGCCGAGCGCTGGTCACGTTGCGTGACTTGGAGTATTCATAAGGCTGCGAGTTCATTACAGTAGTTCGGATTAACGCGGGTTTATTTTTCCCTTGACAGCGGGTCTACAGTCAGTGTTTTTGACTTGAGTTCCGCACCCGTCTGTTCATCTCCGGGACGTTGAAGCGTGTCACTTGGAAATGTGCGGGTTTTACAGCAGGCTGTAGACAAGCTGAGAGATAGCGGGCCCGCGCGCAGGTGCATTTGTTTTTACCCACATTTCGGTTGGGTGTTAGTGTGTGTTAGTGTGTGTGTGTGTGTGTGTTAGCCAGAAGTATACGTACAAGCGACGTGTGAGCGTTTCCTCTCTGTCACCTCCACATCCACTGTAGTGTGTCCTGCTAGAACTGGGAATCACTCCGACCAGCATGGCATCTACAGTTGAGAGGAAGACCATGGACGTCAACGAGTGAGTGGCTTTTTTTCTTCTTCCAGAAATCCAGAAATCTCCTTCCGAATGTATGTCGTCTCACCAGGCTTCTCTGTCTATATAACGCAATTTTTTTTTAAAGCTAAAAGCGTGAACTAATAGCGCAATGATACGGAATTGCATGGGTTGGAAGTCTTACAGTCTAAATGAATTGTTTAAAGCAATAAAAGGAGATATGGTGTAAATGTAGGCTCTTCTCACTGCGTGTTGTCTGTCATTAATGAGACGGAGAGAAGAAATGAGTCGCCCTGACTAACCTGTAGTAACCTGTAGGGTGAACGTTGGTCAAGTGCGACAGTTTGGTTAATCTTATGTTCTGTCACTTTTTTGCCATAATCTTGTAACACCACATGATTTCAGAAAGCTTAGGTTCTCTTTTACACAATCTGTATTAAATTTAAATGGGAAAATACCAAGCAGGGATGAAATCATGCCTCTTCAAACAATTTGATCGAATGTTACATCTTTTTAGAGGATAAAGTGGGACGCTCAATTATTTGTTTGTTTTGTTTGGATATAACACACGAAATGCGAGAGGCTTTCAAGTCAAATCTGGACTGGAATAACAGGACATAACCCTGGAGGTCCAAGGCGACCCCTCTCAACTAAGGGTTCAATTCCCGCCTCTGGTCTGTGTGATGGAGTTTGCATGGGCTTCCTGTGCTTGGTAGGTTTCCTCCCACAGTCCAAAGACATCCAGATTAGATTAGGTGTTCACAAATTGCCTGTAGTGTGTGAACATGTGTGTGTGTGTGTTTGTGTGTGTGTGTGCCCTGCCATTTTTTTGGCACCACATTCATTGTCCAAACATGTGGAAATTAGGGCCAGGACCCAGTTCGACCTTAACACCCTTTGTACATAAGTGACAATGGGAAAATATTTCACCCTGAAATATAATCTGACCATATTTTATTTTTCTTGGCTAGCATGCTATGTGAATATGATATTGGTCACAAGCAAAATATATTAACAATTCTTTATTTATGTACAGTTTCTTTAAGATAGTAAATAATCAAAATTGTTCACATGTTCACTTATTTTCATGTTACCTGTATATGGACAATAGCAAATGAAGTTTTAAAACGTGCAGTAGGCTACTTGCTGTCCCACTTTAGTAATAACACCTTTTACCAAGTGGGACAGAGGAAAATGTACCCCTACCAAAAATAAATTAGAGGAAAAGTAATATATATTTTCTGATTTTTCAGATACATTTTTCATATATATATAACTTTACAAACCATAAGTCAAGCTTTAACTTTAAAGCATAAACATAATTTATTTTAGCATTTTTTATTTATTTATGGACCGGTGAAATTATTTAATTACAAATATACGCATAGTCAGGAATTCATGTAGGGTTAATAATTTAGGTATTTATACATGTTAATAAGATCGTTTGTCCAATTATTTGCACTTGTCTTAGAAAATGTAATTGTATATAAACTGTTACATTTCATACTAAAGTGTCAAAATAATTAGATTTTTTTTTATCAAATCATAAAGCCCCGCTTACCTGCTTTCGAAGCAGGTTGGGCCATGCCCTCAGAGATGACATCATGCGTACATAGCTATAAACATTTGCATCCCTCCGATTAACTAATCAATAGCTTTAGAAACTAATATCTAAACGTAAGAGTCCCATTTTACCAGTATTCATTCTAATAGTAATTCATTCAGAGTTCTGTCTAGTGATGTCCATTTGTTGGAATTTAATCCAACTAATTTCTTTCAAGGCGGCACGGTGGTGTAGTGGTTAGCACTGTTGCCTTGCACCTTCAGGGTCCAGGTTCGATTCCCGGCCAGACTCGATTCCCGTCTCTGTGTGCATGGAGTTTGCATGTTCTCCCCGTGCTTGGT
>JAOVVB010117906.1:0-12591 GCA_028570985.1 Heterobranchus longifilis
ACAATGTATTTATATTTTATTTAGCTAACATTAGATATCTATGTAGCTAACAGCTATTTTTATCATTAAAAAAAATAGTAATCTGTGGCAATCATGGACGTTTACAGCTTAGCTGCATTGCCAGATATTGGTGGCACTTTTTAACGCTCTGAGAGTCCCGTTGTGAATTCAAACAAAACTACTTGGTTAGGTTTAGGAAACAATCATGGTTTGGGTTTAAATAAGTACATGTGCTACATATGTTCATGGCATTAGTTAAGTGTTACGTAAGGAACGTTACATAAGTAAGTTAACTTAGGTGGGACACGAACAGCGGTCTCCCGAGTGAAAGTCCTGTGTTTGTTTGACCCAGCCATCCACCCCAGTCTCCTCCTTACATGGACTTTCTCGCTCCTTATACTACGTCATCTTACAGTGCTGCGGTCGAGTGGTTGCTCTGAGCGTCTAATATTGATCAGGCCCCCAGGAAGTGCGCTGAAGCCAATTTGACATAGTGGCCAAACGGTGGTATTACAACTATGGTGGCTCATGTGATGCCATCTGGCCCAAAAATACTTTTTTCCCATTGACTTACATGGCACAAGAGACGTCTATAAATCTGTGGATCTTTTTTTTTTGGCTTGTCACAAACCCGCAAAATGATTTGTTTCACGATCAGCATTAGATCCATTTGGTTTGATAACATTTCAAAAGTCTAGAAGAGCTGCAAGATTGAATTATTTAATCCCCATTCAAGTTAACCAGATCACTAAACCGGATGTAGCCGGCTCCGTCGACGGAAGTCTGTAGTGCGCCTGCTCTATGGGCCCCATGACACGGAAACAGTGCTGTTCATCTGGGGATTTTTAGAGGCAGCAGTTGAGCTTTTTTGGCTTCATGCGCCACTGAGAAGCTTTCATAGGAAATCTGCATCCAGGTTTTATACATCCATGGGAAAAACTACTGTCCCGATTTTCATGAAACTTGGGGGAAGGGTGTAGCACGGGCCACTGAAGAACCCATTCAATTTTGGAGCGCTCCGAATTAACACTGCAAGATAGGACCTTGGCGGAGCACTGCGCCCTCTGAGTGCCCTCCTAGTTTTGTATATAATTTGTTTGAAAAGTGACTTTAAAAACTTGAAAAGTTCACCTGCCGTCACTTTTCTTTGCGTGAGCTGAGCACAGTCACAGAGCTCACTTATCTTCTAACATTTTGCCTTTGGCCATTTAGGGGAGAGGTCAGCAGTGCTTTGCTGCTTTGACGTGAGCTGTGAGAGTGGGGTGATTTCACCTCTGTGCCCGTGTCACTAAATCCTGCTCGGAGCCGCTCACCTGTGAACACCAGCCCTTAATCAGCAGCAGCTCAAAGGTGACCCGGCCGCCTAGACCCCGAGCCCCATGTCATAACACACCTTCATTTTCTCTTTCTTCTCTCTCAGACGCTCCGTGAAGTGTTCACTAGTGCAGACACGCGCCACAGCCATTGATCAAACCTCAGCTTTCACTAATGCTCGGACATCTCATTGGAACATTCTTCAACACAGCCGCCTTGCGTTTCTTTGGGTGCAGCGTGCTTGTCCTGTAATCCCCTAACCCAGGCCTGGGACCTGAAAGCCCGTAAGTGGTGTGAGGGGTTAAGGGAGGGAGAAGGACAAGGGAAGCAGAGTTTGAGGATGGATTGGAAAAACTATTTTAATCCCTGTAATGGAATTGGCATGTAAACTCATGAACCTAGAAGTAAACAGAAAGAAAATGGAGAGGGATGGATGTTGAATTGGTCTGAGCCTTTCCGGGGGGAGCTGTGTTGAAACTCACGTTTAGTCCCCTCTAAACTGCTTGCAACACCCCCCCACCCCCCTCACCCAGAACAAAGATAGGTCAAAGTCTTTTCCGGCCCATCTCCTTCAACAGACATCACTGTTTGGATAAACACTATAAGTTTCCTTCTATAAAGAATGTTTAGGTTTCAAGTCAAGTTTTCTTTTTGTTCTTTGGTCCAAAATCAACAAGTCCTCCAACCCATATGCCCACATAGATCGATTGTTTCTACCAAGTTAAAAGTACATGCCGTGATTACGCACATGACTGAGCATGACTGTTTTGTTGTGTAAAGTTCAAATAGTTTTAGTTTTTGGTTTCAAACGAGACACGAACACCGCTCTCCTGGGTCAAAGTCCTGTGTTTGTTTGACCCCTCCCGCCTGCCCTAAACAGGCTTTCTCGGTCTCAATATTACTGACTACTGGTTTCCTGCTTTGCTCCCATCATAATTACTACAGCCACTGGAGGGCGCCACCTCACGATAAACGTATATATATGGGTCGTAATAAGCTGCTTGTACAAATGACCTATGGTGTCGTTTTTGGGGGAGGACAGTCTCTAAGTGGGTCTAACTAAGTGGGTATCAGCAGTCTTAAGGTATTTTAATGATATGATAAAGGGATTTGAGTTCAGAATAAAAAGCAGCCATGCCAAGCCATCATCTCATACAACACTCTTGTTGGAGAATATCATCAGACCCATTAGAACGAGAGATCATCAGTGACACTCCGGCGTAAGCGATTGAGGTTCGGTCTGCCGAATGATGTGGAGTTACTGACCGCCTTCCTGCCAAGTGAGTGACAGGACTTTAATGTCCCTCCATCTCCTGCTGTCACTGGTGCAAACCTGCCCCTGCCAGATGTTATCAAAGGGAGCTGGTCAAGTGAGTGGCGGAGGGGGCCTTTTTTTAGGCCTTTCTCTCCCTCTGTCAGGGCGCAAGGAGACACACTCGGGCTTCAACACTGTCCAGACGCAGGCTGAGTGGGGCAACGCCTGATGCTGGGACTCTGGGGGGTTACACCGGCAAACTTTCTCAATGGATTAAAAAGCTTTTTTATCACCATTTGGATTGGCACTTGAAGATACTCCTTTAATCTGAGAGGGGAATTGACTTTGCCAACACCGCAGTCCCTAAGAGGCCACGCTAAGAGGCATCCAAATAAATTCTCCAGCGGTGGCCCTGCTTTGTGATAGAGAACCTCACAAGTGTTATGTGCTGGCGCTCAAGAGAAAAACTGATTAGATTTGAATAGATGGAAATCGACCAGAATAGAACATAATTAAATAAAATGAAATGCGGTAGACTCTGATACAATGCGCAGAGAGGTCCTGTGAACAGAGCTTAATTCCTTTGAGCTATTTGTGTGCCAATCAAACAGTTTTATATTTTCTAAATCAGGTTACGAAGTTACTGTACAAAGTTGCTATTCAGCTAATCCGATTTTCAGGAAGTCATGCACCACCTTAACTGACCCTGAATGAAAGACAAAAGTCACAATTACATACACCAAACTGCATGTCAAATAAAGTCTTTAATTCTATCAGCTGCAAAGGGTTTAACCTCATAAATCATAAATGGACCAGAGACCAGCCGCAGACATCCTAACAAACCACCGTGTAGTAAGACATCAACAAGACTTTACAGAGGTGGAGTACACTCAACGCCTCTGCCCTCATTTCCAAACATACCACCCCTCTGTATTATATTTTCACTGCATCTGTATTGTCCAAAGCTGTCTTATCATTTGAGGCTATCACGAAGCTCTTAAACGGGTGAGTGTCAACAGCATCTTTTCGAACCATGACATTTAATACAGCATTTAAATCACTCCAGGGACCCGTTATTCCTTCAAGAATGTAATTACATACTTTCAAATAAAACTTGAAAGGGCTCAACAAGTTTTAAAACGCAGTGTGTGCAGGAAGGAATTCCAAGCAGTTGGAATATGCTAACATCCCTGTGTGGGCGAAACATGGGCAACAGGAGTGTTGAAACAGAAAAAAAAGGACAAAATACTTAACACATGCAAATCAAAGGCAATACAATTCTCAATTCAATTATATTATTTTCAACCTGGGTTCTATTTTACTGATTAACAGGCTGCGTCATGAACAAAATTGTTCCCATACTTACCTATGTCTTACGTGTTACTGGAGGATTCCACTAGAGGGCACACCAGAGAAAAGATGTAAACAATAAAGTAACTGTATAGTTAATTCTGAGATCACAGCAGAAAAAGCGACAGCGGGGTCATCGTTGGAGCATTATTCACCTCCCTTCCCGACAAGCTAGCATGACATGGTTGGTATCAATGGATTCCTTAAATCTTCTAATTTTGTATGATATTCACTCTAGCTTTAAAATTATAAAAGTTTTATTAAATAGATCGCTGGTGGTCCCGCGGGTCTCTTAATGGGGTGGCACCTGGGGTGGCCAATCACTCCCTGCTCCAAACGGATGCAGGATACGTGAGGCAGTTATCAGATGACTTGTTTTAAAACAACATTTTTATAAAATGAGTCTTACACATGCACTTGGTGGCTACATATATATATATATATATTGTGCTAAAAGAACGAGGCTAAAGCTGCATCCTTACCAGTTGATGATCCATGTAGAAAACATGAAAATAAAGAAACTGCAACATTCTTGTATTGCAGTGTAGAGCTAGATTATCCCAATATTTTAAGTATTATGGGGAAAAACATATCCGACTGTTATTTTCATTCTGACATAACCCAGTATCTTATGCAACGTCATTGTAAACGTCTCCAAATACAATAAAGGGCAGAGATGCTAACGTTATCCTATAGGCTACATGTTATCCTACTAGCACTGTAGTAACATGTTAGCCAAACATGCCAACTATATAGATAAGCTTATGTTAAAGCAGATAAACACACAGTTTATTACACTTTTGCTCTTGTGTTATCTGGTTAGAAAAAAGCGGGAAAAAAAAGACACCACTCGCCATGTACTCCGCTTTGGCTTTATTCAGAATTGATAAGCATGATGGCCAAAAGTATAATCAGAATGATTGTTTGTACACGTGATTCTCACCAGTTAATTAAATGGTTACAACACTAATAAAGCATGATTCTGATGATGTATTTTATACATATATTTCGTGGTTGGGACTACTGGTCAATAGCTACGGTCCTGCTTGCTATGTGAGTAACGCATGCTGACTGATGATGTGCTTGACTGATACGTCAAAACACTAATAAAAGCACCATGAATTGATTTATTAGGAGAGACCGATTTGTTTATCAAACTTGGGGTCTCCAGCTTGGATATTTGTTAAAGTGAATTTGTTTGTAATGTCAACACTGCACAACAGCTGGATGCAAAATAGAGGGGAGATAATTTTAGATGTGCACAAATTGTTGCACATTTGTTTTACATTTGTTTGTGGAAAATGTGTGCCTCATATTAACTTCAGAGCAAATAAAACAAAAACAAACTAGAAGGGCACTCAGAGAGCACAGACCTCCGCCAAGTCCATGCCCTATCTCGTAACAAAAGTAGAAATTAATTTGTGTATCCACCCCATGATTTGGATCTCCTCCTTGGCCCATGCTACACCTTTCCACCAAGTTTTATGAAAATCGGGCCGGTAGTTTTTCCGTAATCCTGCTGACAAACAGACAAACAAACCAATAAACAAAGCAAATCGAAAACATAACATCCTAGGTAATAAAGAAATCCATTCAACTATATTCAAAGACAGTATCTGTATTCAGAATACCACCCATTTAAACTGTAACAGAATACAGTTACTCATATTTTGTATTTTAAATACATAATCCCGTTACTTGTAGCCCGTTACTCCCTCCAATACTGCTTATGTACCAGATTTTTTCCTTCCGTGAGAAAAAAAATCTCCATGGTCACTTTTTGGTCTTTAATAGAGTCCATTAAATGCACTGTAACATTAGAAACTGAACAATATGGCTGCCAGAAATGACACGTTTCCTTTCAGTGGTACGGTTTATTCGCCGGCTTAATCCAGTCTGAGTAAAGCTCCTGTGTTTGTGAGTATGTAAAGCTGTTCTAACCGAGGCTCAGTATCCAATGACTCACTCCTGACGTAATATTTCATGGTGTAGTCGGATGTTACTCTCAGGGGTGTCTGGCCTGCTGCTTGGGATTTGGCACGGAGCAGTAGGTGGTCAGGCGATTAGGTCACCGTACTGCTCAGAGATCCAGGAATGCTGTAACCCGGGTTTTGGGATCCGCCGTGCTTCCGATCTCTCTGTGGGAACCGATATGTTGCATGCTTGTGCCATGGAAAATGCACTTACGTTGAAGCAGAGAGGAGAGAGTAGCCTCCAGGTTCCACCCAGCACCACATAATTAAACTAGGAGGGAATTTTACACACTTTAAAGAGAGAAGCTCTCCACTTTGCTTTCAGGGCAGCGGCATGTAATTGCTTTTGCTGGAACGGTTGACGTTTTAGGAGTGGTCGGAATATCTTGGCGAAGCCGGTAGCAACAAAGCTCTCGTGCTTGGAAGAATGAGCCTGTTGTGGTTGTTTTGGGAGGGAATTCTACAAATATGACCATGATGTGACATATACACTCTCAACCACCATGTGTTGGTGTGCATGGTAACTACATAAACCCTTTCACAAAAGCTGAGGAACATATTTTCGAAGCAAGTCACTTCAACAGCCATGACAGTATGGCGCTTTAGGAAGGGAAAAAAAGGTACAAGGAGAAGGGGAGGACTGCTGAAGAATTCCCTTTTGCAGGATATCCTATGATCTTTTTCTGGATGGCTGACTGAAAACTTAATTTCTAGCTGGGCTTGTAATTGTAGGTCATTTTGCTCTATGAGTGCAATTGCAGATTTGATAAACAAGGTCCTCTGGCAGTGCACTGTTTACTTTCAGGGCCTTGATTTGAGAGCTGAAGCTCAGGGGTGGGATACAGTTTACCCCACATACACTCGCAGGCACGCTAACACAACATACCGTACAGTATGTGCAAGCACAGACATGGACGAGAGGTCATCCAGTTAAATGATGAGGTTGGCTTTATTCTATATTTTTCCTATTGTCAACAAACCCCATGAAAATACCAACATTTATTTTGTCTCTTTCCTACTTTCTCTGCATGTCTGTGGCTCTCAGCCTCAAGCTCATTTGTACCTACTGAAGACATAAATCCTTAAAAATGAGTCACAAATTTACTTTCTCTTCTTTTCTTTTTTTTTAAGCAATTCCCCAAAACAGCTGGGCACTGTAGGTTTTAGTAAACATCATTCAAACAGGAGTAAATAGTACATTTTGTGAGGAATATTTGTTGCACTACTCAGTATTTATGGTATAGCAGGACAACGCATTCTCATAAATGGGTCGTGTAATGAATATGAAAATCTACGCACAACAGTTCGTAGATATACGTGTTCCGTGTTCCAGTTCGTAGCTATAACACGTCTTCTGTGTGAAATACATGTGCCGGTTGTGTGATACACACGTCATCAACGTCGCGGTTAATGTTGTGAAATGGGACTAATTCGGTATAGGTTTAGGCAACAAATTACTTGGTATGGTAAAAAAAACAAAAAAAACACGGGGATTGCATTAAAACCCCGACTTCCATGTCACGTGATACACACTGACTTGAACTCCAGTCTTCTGGGTGAAAGTCTTGCATGTGATTGAGGTTTTATGTCTTTTAAACCTGGGCCTCATGTTTCACAATTCGGTGCGTTATGTACGAATTACAGTACATTACTTTTTGTAGTCACTGCTACAAACAGGGAATGTTTTTACTCCCAACTCGTCAAATATGGCAGCTTGTTTAGGACCCCTTGGCGTCACTGTTTAACACTCTGGTTATCTATTTGTCATTTTTCAACGTGCAGGGTCGTCCTGTTGTGAATTCAAGCAAAACTACTTGGTTAAGTTTAGGAAAAGATTGTGGTTTGGGTTAAAATAACTAAGTTTGTTACATAACCATACGTTTGAGCCACCACCCCAACCTTCCTCTTTATACTACTCCCTATGCTGACTTTGCCACTCTTTGTACTATGTCATCTTACAAGCAGTTGCTCTGAGATGCATCTAGCCTTGTGCATCAGTATCAGACGCTGAGGGCCACTGACAAGTCGGGAGTGAGGACGGGTTGAAGTAACATGTCACCCAGTACAACAGTGTGGCTGGTTTTTAATAGTTCTTGGACAAAAATGGAGGTCTATTGCTCAAAGACTTGTTAATAGGTTCAGTTCGTTGTTGGTTTTGGTCTTTTCGTGGGATTTATTGACAGTAACAACAGAATTATGCTTTTATTCCATATCTGCGCTGAGCTGAATCCGAACTGTGAATTAATCTGCAGACTCCTTTTAATTCTCTGTCGTTAAAATTATGGTCTGCACCTCTGGTGGGCTGGTGCAGATCCTAAATCAGATAGTTACGAGGCCAGATGTAACTCGAGTTGTTGACTGCTGGGAAGCTCTTAAAAGCATGCTTAGTCATATTACCTGTAATTCCATGTCAAATCAAGCCTCTTGTTGAAAGTGTGCTTCGGAGAACCGAGTGCGTAATGCCTGAGCAATAGAGTTAGTATGGTTGTGTCGTAAAAGATGCTCCAATCTCTACAAACAAACGCGGTTTAAACACAAATAAAGCTAAAGAGGGGAAGAAAAAGCAGTCAGATTCATCTGCTGCAGAGACATGGTAACGGATCCAGCTAACTGAAGCCACATTTTTCTCCTCTCTGTGCTTCACCACTGGTCCCTGGGGCCCGTTGACATGACACAAATTTTCCGCTGACAATAAAATAAATAAATAAATAAATACACAAAGGGTTGGTGATTCCAAAATGAGTCAGGAGCATTAAGAGTGGTTCTGCTTTTTTTTTTTTTTTTTTTTTTTTTACTGCAAGAGCATACTTGAGGGCTGCAGCTGGAGATCACACACAGACTTCGAAGACGGGGCCAGGCCCTCGAGGGGCCTACTGGGTTAGACCAACGAATGATACCGCTAACAGTAAGCATTTGGATTTCCTTTTCCAATGTCTCAAAGTAAAAAGTCATGCACTCAAAGCTTTTCTCCCCATCGGAAAATCTAATTTATAATGGCTGTGTTTATACGCACATCAATATCCCTTTATCATTCAGGAAATACAACATTTCTGTGTTGATGCATGCAAACGTCGTATCCTTTTCACAAAAACCCCAATAAGTGCATGGAATAACAGCTTATTGGGGGAAAAAAGTTCAATAAAAATACCACAGTTTTAGTGATATTAGCCAGAATAATGATGCATGTGGCCGTGTTATTCCGGTTATTGTTGTTTTTAGCGGTTTGGCTCCCTTTAAATGGTATCTGAGGCCTCATTTGAAATGTTTTGTTTATTTATGTGTGGGGCAAACCGGGAGCAGGATCTAAAAAAGATATAAACATATTATTCAGAATTTGATTGTAACCAGAACACAACTAAAAATCCAAAAAAAAGAGAAGTGCATGTGAGTAAACCTCCCTCCCTTCAGCCTCTTTGTTCCTGTAAGCAACACCTTCCATGCCAAGCTGCTTCCTCTCCTCTGGAGCTGTAGGTGCGATAAACGGGAGGCCCGATCCCTGCTGCGGGAGCCTGCTGGTCTCCATGGCAACTGCTCAAACACAGCAATGGCTGGTGTTGGGGTTACTGCCAAATTTGTTGCATTACTCCGTCAGTTTCCCCTCTAGCACTTTGCCCCACCCACAGGGAGCCCGAGTGGAGGGCGGGGGGGGGGTCCCCATCCCTCCTCTGCTGCTTTGAGTGAAATCACACCACGGTTCTCCATGGTTTCCTGTTCTCTCCTCCCATCTCAGAACTTGATGGGATGAGAGCAATGGTTTTTGCCATGTTTTTTTTTTTTTTTTTTTCACAGATCCATTTTTTATTTTCCCTGGTGTAGCCAGACTTATCTCCACATCACTGCTGGGGGAAAGTCTGCATTGAATGTGCTTTCACGCCTAGATAGTGAAAAAACTCCCTGGTCTGTTTGTATTTCCTTAAACCAATCACAATCGTCCTGGGCGGTGCCACGCCCCGCATACAGCGACGGTGCCTCTGCAAAATAGTGTCAGGAGGCAACCTGTTTTGGTGGAGCACCTCCACGAAAATGATGTAAACATATTCTTTGTAGATCTTTACAATAATTCACTGAAAGAACAGACCTTATTGCACAATCCAAATCTTCAAAACCTGTCATTTCAGCGTGTAGATTGATAACTCAGAGGTTGTTTTTGTGTTTTTCTGTAGCGAGTTTGGGAATGAGAACACAGACTTCCTGTTTCCGGGCACCGAGCAGATCACCCGGAGGCTTTATTCTCACACTGAAATTAATCATTCAGTCTGAATATGGCCTTCAAGATGGATTACTATGAGAACAATGAGGTCATCACTGCCATAAAAAATGATGACTCAGCTTTTGCTGCAACACAATACAACCCCATCTGCCAATCAAATACATGCAAGGACACATTCCCGGAAGCAGGGCCGGAGCCAGGATGTTAGAAATACTGAGGTAATGAGTCCAGATTCCACCAGCAATATCCAACACGCCTATGCAACATTTTTGAAAAGCCACCAACTAAACTGTTAAAAAAAAAATCACATTTAATATATATACATATTACATATTATATAAACTGAATCACCCTCCATTATGTTCTAAAGTTGTTTCAATCCTTCTATGAACTTCCAGCTATTATAATCATTATTATTATTTCATGTGTTCACCAATACAGTCACATTTTATATGATCCGATTTAGATGATAATTACTCTAAAATATATCCAAATCAATCTTGAAAAAACAATATATATAATATGTGTGTAACCAGTTGATTGTCAACTTCCCCTCGTGTCACCAAACCCCCTAATTTCCCAGAAATATTTCCGAGGACATACATGTATTTCCGTCCTCTGCGGTAGCTGCAGACCTGCCTGGTAGAGTGCTTTGTAATGTGAATCACATTGTTCTACTTCACCAACATGGCAGTGATCATTTTCCAGAGTAGTAAAATCCTGTCCTATAGTTTTATAAACCACTGTGCAGTGATGGAGGAAGTATTGAGATCCTTTAAAGTGCAGTACTTGTGCAGTGTTTTGGCAATGAATATGCCTTCAAACTTGGATATATGAATCAAACTAGACCTCCTGGGTCATATTTGGTTTTCTCACTGGTACCTTTAGCATCAGCGAGCATGTGTTTCATTTTAAAGTTTCAGAATATGGTGACATTTTCCTGCAATTTCCTGCTTACATTCATTCAGCTGGAGGCATTCACACCCGGAGGTTTGTGTACAACTGCGGTCTTTCACTGCCAGCCACTGAGCAATTATTAGTTAGTGCCATGCTCAAAGGCACTTTGGTTTCCAAAAGAGAGAACAACACATTTGCCTCTTTTCCCCCAGTAAGGATCCAACTTCCACTATGCAATCAGTATTCTGATGTCACTCACTCCCAGATTTTGCTCATCCACCTTTGTGTCATTTCGGCGTGATACCAAATTGGCAAACATGTTTGAATGAAGGCTCCTGAAGAGGGCTTGTTGACAAAAGGACAACAAACATTTACAGAAGCTGCTGCACCCTTCTTGGCAACACGGGCAGGAGATGACATCAGAGGAAAACACAGTAATTCACTGTTTACGCGGTTTATTTTGGGGCTTGATTATGTGTAACTCCACAGCGTTTCAGAGGCTTTAAGAACACTTCTAACCATCGGGGCCTCAGCCGTTGTTATTATTGCCTGCATCTGTTGAAAACCAAATAATGGCGGGTGGTCACCTTTCATCATGGAATGATGGGAATGGGTTCTGTAAGGTGAAACCGTACGACGCAGACATGGCTGTGACGTCATCGCTTTTAAATTCGTTTTCTGTCCATTCGTTAGCAGTGACAGAAACCATCTGCTGGAGGAGGCTGGATGATCAAGGAAGTAGCTGTGTGTGTGTGTGTGTGCCTGTGCGTGTGTGCGTGAGCTTTTTAACCCACTTTTAACTTTGAGCTTTAATGTGCTCACAGAAGAACGATGTGCAAGATCATGATAAAAGGTTTCTGGGTCGAAGAAACACAGAGATCTGGAGTCGCTGGAACGCTGACGTACTTTAAAACTCTCTGACACTCTTCCGGTCTCTTCCATGAGGCCAGGGCCGATTCTTGCTATATGCAGACAATGTGGTTGCATAGGGCCCCCAGGCCCCCTAACATTTAAAATAAACATTTTAAAGAATAAGCAGCATGCATCTGATTTATGCACATTTGGGAGATGTTATAATGTAGGTTCGGTAAACCCTGTACGTTTTCAGGAGTTTGTAGGGGATGTAGAGGAGCCCCAGTGTTTCCCATTTATTATTAGTATTTTCTGAAGGTTTAAATTGCCGTGGTCAACTTGAGGTGTTTGATTTGAATTTGAGAGAAAAAAAGATGTTAAGAGTTCTTCACGTATCTAGCCTCTTTTCCTCTTAAAGTGCACCAGATTGATGCATTTAAATGTTACATGTTTGCCCCTGGACCACCTTAGAGGATTTGTAAGCCCCCACCGTAGTTTTACAAAATAGGGGACCCCAAACAACATTTTGCATAGGGCCCCCAAAAAGCTAGAAACGGCCCTGCACGAGGCTTATGCTATTTGTGCAACCCAGCCTATAGACGTATGACTGCACACACACACACACACAACCACAGACACACAGACACACATACACACACTGTTACCCATTACCGCCACCCTGCCCACACTCTATTTCAGTCTGGACTTTACCGTTCCAGGGACCGCAGGCCCCGCCACAT
>JAOVVB010117916.1:0-12591 GCA_028570985.1 Heterobranchus longifilis
GTCGCCCCCCCCCCCTTTCCTGTCTACCTTCAGCTGTCGCTATCATGAAAGCAAAAAGTCCCAAAAATAATCATTAAAAAAAAGACTATAACGATATTTCGACTATCAAAATAATTGCCAATTACTTTTCTGTCGATGGACTAATCGATTAATTGAGGAAACCTTGCAGCTCTAATTGTCACCATATCAGTCAAATCATCTAAAAGCGACATACAATTTCACATGTTAAGAATCCATATTCTACACACTTTACTAGGTTCACCTCTTCTTATAAAATGTGATGACAGAAGTTGATAAATGCACATCTATCTCCTACAGAGCTACATCCTACAGATCATTTTTACAGAAAATGTATTTAAACAGTAGATTCCTGCTATTTTCTTGGCACCACCAAACTATATCCAGGAAATCTATGTTGATACATAAACTTCCTTAGAAATCTTCCAAACATTTTCCTACAACCTTGAAACCCTCTAGTGTGTGCTGAACATCCCCTGACGCATTACAGACAGCTGGACAGTTATTTAGTTGTTGTTTTTGCGGGGACTGACTAACGGCACAGTAACTCACCAGGGAATTGTGGCTTCCCCAAACTCCCCAACATCAGACAGGAGGAAATGATGAGCAGGGCTGTGACCTTCATGTTGTCTTCTCAGTGTGGCTGATGCGTTACTCCAGACTGCCTTAACATGCCACTTTGAGAAGCTGAGGAAGTCTGCAGTCGCCTCACAGCTAGAGAGAGAACAAGAACACACACTGGTCATTAAGTCTGCGTCATCATGTCACACACTGGCTCTGACATACTGGTTTAATACATATTTACGTATTGTGATGCTTTGAATAGGCACACTTCTTGCTCATGCTGTACTGCTACAAATACCCACTCTTTGTACTGTAAGTGACCAATATAGTATATACTTTATATATATATATAGACAGACTGACAGACTGCAAGCCATTCTACATCATCACCTACACTCACCACCAACACCGGAGCACCGCAGGGTTGTGTGCTGAGCCCATTCCTACACTTTACACCAATGACTGCACTAGTCCGGCACCCATCACCACTTACTTCAAATATATACAGCCATTCTTGCCCTATTTACAGATAACTCTGCTCTGGACTATCACAACACAGTTGCACATTTCACCCAGTGGTGCCAGGATAACCATCTTCACCTCAATGTCAGCAAAACAAAGTAAATAATAATTGGACCCCCCTCACCTCAGCACCCCATTCTCATCAATAACAAAACAGTTGAAATAGTTGACAGTTTCAAATGCCTCGGAGTAACTCTTTACAATAGACTCAGTGTCGACCAGCATACCAATGACATTCAAAAAAGGAGCCACCAAAGATCAGTCATCCGTAAACTCAAAGGACTCTATGTTTCCCCCCCCACATCTCCTCCTGCTGTTGTACCAGAGCATCATTCAGCCCATCCTACTGTACTGTTCCACCTGCTTTTACAACACGTTATCTATCACGACCAAACTCGCACGCATAACCAACATCCCTTCCAAGATAATCACTCTCCCCACTCCCAACCTCACAGAACTAAATAACAAGGCCATCACACGCATTGCAACCTCAATAGAACAGGACATCACACACCCACTCCACCAACACCTCACCCTGCTGCCCTCCAGGCACAGGTACAGAGCGCTGAGGTGCAGAGAGGCGCGCTATGGGAAGAGTCTGATCCCTGACCGCTCAGGTCTTCAGACGGTGGCTTTTTGGTTGTACCTAAGCTCAGGAGCAGGTAACGGTGCTTTTAGTTACTGTGGTCCTGCCCGCTGGAAAGCTAAGCTAAGCGTGCGTGCGTGCGTGTTGTGTCGTCATGTCATATGTATGAAGTGTACAGTGCTGTGGGAAACAAATTCCCCTCAGGGACAATACAGTCTAAAATCTATAAAGTCTAGTCTGTAGTCACAGGCCTGTTGAACTGACAACTCCACTTTGCACTTTGCTACAAGGCAAGTTCACCATTCAGACACAAGGCAATTGTGTTGAGTTTCTTGCGTAGGTTTGTTGTTTGTTTCACTTTTGTTTTGACTGTTGAATCATGCAAGATTAGATATAGTTTACAGTCAATATGAAGCTATTTTCCCATATTTTTTAATTGAAATGAACTGAATTTACTTCCAAAGTTTCCCCTTTTTTCAGCTTACAGCAACAGCCCCTCAAAATGTCTGTGTACGTCCCTGGTTTTAAGCCCTGATTTAAATGAGCTGACAGTTTTAGCAGACGTCAGCTTGATCCACAGGTGGAGAGCATAGAAACTCAAAGCTGCTTCGCCTTGCTTGGTTCTGATCCTGGGAACGTAAACTGTCCCAGATGACCTGAGGGGTCTGGATGCTTCATAGCGTACAAGTAAATCAGAGATGTTTTTAGGCCGGAGACCATTTAGTGCTTTAGAGGATTTAAAAATCTATTCCTTGATGCACAGGGAGCCAGTATACATCCGTTTTCTAAATAAACAGGAAAAATAAGACTGGAGAATGCAACCAACAGTCGGTCTCTTTTCATGTCATGAAATTGCTGAAAGATGTTTTTGTGTGTGTTGTTGAACCTGGGCTGTAAAAATATACATAAATCAGGCCCATCAGGCTTTGCAGCAGAAACAAAAGGAGAGCTTGGTAAGCTGGAGGCCTCACTGTGAATGTAAGTAGTCACAACAGGGGCCCTTATGGGTCCTGGCCAGTCAGGCTTTCATCTGTAATTATTCACACCCTCCTCCTTTCTTCCCCATGCTTATAGTCAAGGTCATTTTAATGGGATTGAGCTCCATAGCACTGAGAGGTTTAAGGGCCATAACAAAGCCGATTAACTGCGAATGATTGACTGGACACATCCAACCATGAGAAAAAAAACTCTCAGCCATGCTCTCACCTGTGCAATTCTACAGAAGGCTTCAGATTTTTTTTTTGTATCAACTAGGGCTGCCTCCTCTTAGTCAATTAGTTAACTAATCCGTTGTTTTGGTCTGAGTCAACTGAGATTCCTGTTGTTGATAGTCATTTTTCATGCTTTTTCCATGCTGAATGATTCATGTACAAGAAACATATGAGCACATTTCTGGTAAACACAAGACTTAAACTGATGGTTTTGCATGATTCTTTGTGGAGAAACTCAGTTTTACAGATCTGTCAACAAAATCGTATGTCTTTAATCGAGAACAGCCCTAGTATGGACCGGGTTGCGTGCAAACATCTTTAGTACCGTACAATCCCAATTGTCAGATGAGTAAGGCATTATATTGTTAAATCACTCTCTCTTTTGTTAATTGTTTTCCCACCAAGATTTGGCCTGTTGTGTACCAAACACGCACCATGAACTCCACCTTTCCGTACTAACTGACTATAATAAAATTGGAAAGATTGCCTCGTCAAAACCTCCAAAAGCTTGCTCAGACTGGTAACTCCTGGTTTCATTAAAAACAACATAAACTAGGGATGCACCGATTGTAAAACTCTGGGCCGATTCCAATACGATGTTTAAGATAACAATTTGACTGATAGCTGGTGCAGATACCAATGTTTTTATGTTTATATTTACCCCCCCCCCCCTTTTTTTGCCAGGGAAACAAATAAATCTTCATTATTAAAAAAGAACTGATCTGTTTTAAAGTCATTCAACATTTCATTCCACTATCTTTGAATGAGCACAAATTCAATCATACAAACAACTTTTAATATAACCCTCTATCTTTTCTTTTTTTTTAACTGTTTCAAAAGCATTTTTTAGCCTTTTAACACAACATTTAGCCAGCGCAAAAATTACACAACACAACAGATAAATATTGGGCACTGCCATCGGTGAATGTCATCTTATTTGCCGATATGCTGATTGTAGTCAACAAGATGTACCGATGTTTGGCCGATATATCGATGCATCCATAAAATAAACCTCCTGCACCACCCAGGCAGGAGTCAGTGGATATAATAATAAGGTATTAATCCCAGAGAACGTGCCTGAAGCCAGTTGTTTTTACCGTTCCTCAGATGCATCAGGTGTTAAAACCTGCCAGGTCCGCCCAGGGGCAGTGGACCAGCCAGTCTGCAGCAAAAGAAGCAAAGCAGTGCCACCACGGCCACCAGCAGCATGCCAGACAGGACGGTGGTCACTATCACATGAAATCCCACTTCAGTCATGATGTCACCAATGTATCCAGCCGGTGTCAAATGGAGTGAAATTTGCCAGCAGAAAATAACTGTACCAGCTGAGCTCCTTCCTGAGCTGCATGAAGCCCGAGGCGAGTCACACATGGCACATACATGTGTCAGTCCAGCAGGTAGCAGCTCTAAAGGATTTAGGCTTCTGCTCAGGAGTGGAGGGCCGATAGATGAGAGGCTCGCCTCCAACATATTTGATCAAAACTCTACATTTATCGTGCTGCGTGCTGTTGTCTTCTCTGTCTGTGTTCAGGGCTGCAACTAACGATTATTTACATGATCGATTAATCTGCAGATTCTTTTCTAGATAAATCGATTAATCCTTTGGTCTATAAAATGTCAGAAAATAGTGAAAGATGTTCATCCCAGTTTCTCAAAGTCCAAGGTGATGTCTTTAAATGTCTTGTTTTGTCAGTCAAAAAAAAGATATTCAGTTTAATACAAAACAGAAAAGTAAGAAATGTCCACATTTTTAGAGGCAGAAAACAGCATTTTCTGCCATTTGTGCACGAAAAATTACTTTAAGGATTAATCGATCATCAAAATACTTACCGATTATTTTTCTGTCGAACAACTAATCGATTAGTCGACTAATCGTTGCAGCTCACTCTGATTGCCGAGTACACCAAACTCAGTTGCCAGTTTTTTTAATAGGCAACTTGGTTTGCTTCTTACACCCATCCAACCTCTTGTACACTATGCACTCAGAATAACTAACATTTCAACTGAATTTCACACTGGGGGAGAGAGAGGGTGGTCTTACTTTTTTTTTTAAATCTGTTTGAGTAAATATCTGATCTGTCACTATATTGTGTGATTACTTAGATAAATAAAAGATAAAGACTTTATCATTGTGTCACTTTAAAGACACCCCCCCCCCCCCCCCCCCCAAAGTTGTCCATGCCCCAAAACTCCCAAACATCTGCAAAAGTCCACGCCACATTTGACATTCTGTCATTTAAAAAAAAAGATATAAATGGAGACAAAATTGCATTTTAAGGCAACGTCCTATACATTAAAGGGGCGAGGAAACAGCAGTATATGCAGGGAACCCCATGACTCCATTACAAGCACTTCTACAATCTACAACTGTCTAAACGACTTTCAGGTTGCTATATCAAATTTTAAAAAAACAACATAGAATCATGTATGACTTGAATGCATGAATAAATTAACTACAACTGTAGCCTACTGAAGTCCATCGAGGACCAGCACTTGCTGGAAATAAACAGAGCTGGTCTCGGTGAAACAGTTAACCAAAAAACTATCTTTTAAAAGCCAGACTGGATTATTTGACATTGCATCAGAACAAGGATAAACTGGCAGCACTATTCAGAGCGGATGCTGGAAGGAAAGATGCACAAAAAACAGAGTAGCCTATAACAACCTGTAACCAAAATTTCAGCCGACACTCCGACAGCGCGTTTATGCAAAAGCAACCTGTTATCTGTTTGTCTTTTTTATAAAAACGCAAAAGAAAAAGTTGTATTGTTGTTTTACTTACTGCAAGTGGCGTTGTCCGGGACAGAAATCTACATCCAAATGTGCGTGCAGTTCCTTCAGTCTTTCACCTTGAAATGTGTGTCCTTGTTGCTGCTTTCAGTCCTTTTTATAAGGCCACAGTTGTTCCACTCCGGCTCTCGGGGTCTGAGAATAGCGGTCTGTATCCCAAGAGGGAGAAAAAAAAACCTTAGAAATAACGATGCCATGCTGCTGCTGCTGTCAGAGTAGATGGACCGAGAGCTCCGCCTGTCGGACGACCGAGGCATTGCTTCAAGGACAGAGCAACATCATTAATGTTACTAACTACCACAATTTATTATAAATACTCCATCATAAGTACAAGTTATGCATTCAGAATTGTAGTTAAAGTACGGAGGTGTTATCGGAAAAATATACAGATTAAAAATAAAAGTAGGTTTTTATAAATGGCCCTTTATGTCATATGCTATTATAATATTAGATTATTGACACTCATGCATAACTGGTATACAGAGCTGATGTTGTAGCTGTGTGAGGTGGAGCTATTTTAGGATTTTAACAAGCCTACTTTATATAGTGACTTTTTTACAGACACGAAGCCTGTATGGACCAATGCCACAAACCACAGCATGCATTGCTTGTTTGCCGTGCCCGTTCCTGACCCTTTAAAATACACAAAACTCAACAAGAGAATACAAACAAAACAACACAAAACTCAACAAGAGTATCATCTGTAGGCCTATGTTCTTTACAATCTGTAGCCTGTATAGTATAAAGTAGGCTGACTAAAAACTACAGATGTCAAGAAAATGCAGTGAAGTAAAAAAGTACAATATGTCCCTCTGAAACGTAGTAGAGGTTAAGTATAACATAGCATGAAATGCAATTATTCAAGTACAAGTAGCCTACCTCAAAATTGTGTTTATGTAGGCCTATTACTTTAGTTACTTTACACCACTGCTAAGTAAACAATTAGCCTAAACAACAAACAAACAAACAAACTGATATCAGTAGTCAATTTTGTATTAAGTAGTAGGTCTTATATAGCCAGTTGCTGGTAAAATAATAATTATATTAGCTACATTTTGGTTTATTAAATCCTATTAAATAGGTATATAGGCTTTAAATTATGGACAAATGAAATTGATTTTGGCTCCTTGCTGTTTCCTGTGACCTCCTGTGGATGTCACTGTGGCAGCAATCATGAACATCTACAGCCCTATCTTATTTATTTTATTGATTCTTTTCTCCTCACTGTACATATTCCCAACTAAACTCCAACTGGCTAATTAGCATAGCATATGTGTTTGAGTAGCAGCCTGTTATGGAATATTTTCACCCACTCCAGTCCTTAAGCACCACCAGGATTGTTTATTTATGTATAAAGTCCACTTTTAGACCCAGCTCATCCTGTGTTCTTTCAGAGTATTTAATGGTGTTTCTGCCTGGAAAATCAATATTTACAGAGCAGAAGCAGATGCATTACAAGGCTTACTCATATTTTTTTGACCAGGGTAAAACAATTAAGGATTTAGGTCTGTGAGTGTAATTATATCGATTAAAATATACCTTTCTCTAATGAGTCTTATAGCCTAGTATACTACTTGAAAATTCCTGTCTTAAAAAGCATCCAAACATTCCAGACTGCTTGTGTTCCCAAGCAATATTTGGAACTTGCATTCACACATTATCCAATGGCATTAGGTGATCACACTTTTACTCACAACTGACAAGAGTCCAGATCTTGTCTGGACCTTGACCTTTGGTCTTTTAAATGTAGCTACATGTAGACAATATGTTGCCACTAAACAAAGTATAATACTTATTCTGTCATGGTTTCCAAGAAGGTATCTGGCTTACCGGATATACAGTGCTGGGATAAAGCCTGAAGCCTGACATCTGGCACTCTCTCATGCACCGGATGCTGCAGGCCCCTTCCACTATCTCCGCTATCGATCTATTTTTTTAAGACTTTTATTGACAAAACATTTTGTACTCTTAACATAAGTTTTCATGAAGTCCAGTACATGAAGATGGAGGGCACCGTCGCTGCATCCGAGGCTTAAGGCTCGTTTATGCTCAACATTAGATACGGATACGGTCGGAGCCTTCTGTCCGTACTCTGTGTTCATTTAATCTGTATTTCTGCACATCCTCTGAAAGCTTACGGATACAGATTTAACGGAGCAGTACCACTGGAAATTGTGGGTGTAGCGTGAGACAGTTTAGAGACCGCTAGAGACCAAGGCTATTAAATGTAGGCTGGGACGCGCTCTCGAGCTATGGGATATCACACATGTGATGTGGAGGAGCTGTGATGTTGGAGGTTTAGTGCAGACGCTGCTTGAAATAAAGAGATAGTGTCTCGGCCTGACAGAACTTTTTTGGTTCCATGATCGTGCAGCATCTATTGAGGCTTTCGGCAAGTGCAGACCATATTTTACTGCGCATGTGTTGTACCCCAGTGATAGGATGCACCGATGACCCATGACATCTCCTCTTTCCTTGGTAGAGACACGACTATAGAACACAGGGAAGACATTTTTTTTAAAAATGGTGGAACAGAATGGCGATGTAACTAATACATTATTTACTACATGTAGAAATGTTTTTTATATCGATGTATTTAATGGCCTCACAGACCACCGTCATCTACACGCTGCCTCCGCTTTTCCCTCTTTATTAAGATTTAGATTATAACGACTTCCTCCACCGTCGCTGTGTTTGTTGTTGTCAGAAATGTTTTTGACTCTCTTTTGCCCTCTGGTGGATGTCTGGGTTTTAAAACTACAAACTTAGGCTCTCTATACTAGAACTGGTATTAATAATAGCCCAATGGTAATTTGTAATGTTTATTTATGATTATGATTACATTTGCAAATGATTATTTTGGACCGTGGTGCGTGGATGCCTGTCGTAGCATAGCAATTTTTTATTTTTTTTAATTTTTAATCAATATAGGCTATTGGGGGAGTGGGGGGGATTTTTGGGGATGTGTCTCCCCCCACCCCCACCCCATATATATTACAATTACGGCCCTGTCTCTCAGAGTGAGCTGTTACCTGTGGGACTGTAATCTGGCATCTGCATATTTAGATACCACCAAATGTGCTTAACACAAGGTAGGAGGACACTGTCAAGTGAGGTGGAAAAGAAAACGGACTAGTTATCATAAATGTCGCGTTATCTAACGTTAGACTGTTCAGTCAACCTGAAGATGGGCTCAAAACAAGGCTGGTCATCAGGCATTTCATCACGCTTGATAGCTTTTCACACTTAATCCACAGGCTTTCCCGAGAAATTGTCACACCACCGCCTCTCATTTACTGTGTGTGTTTTTGTGTATGCGTTTTTTTTTTTTCCTTCAGAAACCTTTAAACGCGAGTGCGAGATGATTTCCGGGGTAGCGGTGTTGTAACGGAGCAAGTCTGAGAGGGATGTGAACTATCTTGACAGAGAAGCGCAGTGTCTTTGGTTATTGCAGCCGAGGCTCCCTCACTGTCCCCGGTCAGAAAGCACACCGGAGTCACGGAGAGTGGCGGCGGATCATCTGACAGCAGCAGGGTAAGAAACATGTCCTCTACACACATGTATACCATGAAGTCAACCATCAAACCTTTAATTAGATACAAACGTGTTTCTGAGGCATGACACAACGTCACGTGTGCTCATTTCTACGCTGGAATTGATTAGTACATGTTTGTTTGCGGTTGTTGACATGAAACTTAAATGTTTTCAAAACGACATTTCGCAATAAACTAATGTAATTATGTGATTAGATTTCTTAGAACTACAGAGTATTTAACGTTGGCTGTATACAGGATCTTGCATGAAGTTCAAGTGACCTTATTACCGCAGCTGCAATTGTGTTTTAATCTCCTATGAAAACAGTTATATTCCAATAGGGACTTTTCTGCGTTGCTGCTGTAGGCTATATCAGCCTAAGTTGCCATAAGATGTTTGCACTCTTTTTCAGGCTGGGCTACTTTGTAATTTGATGCTACTTTATACTTTTTTCCCCTACTCCATTTCAGAGGGAAATATAACACTTTTCACTCCCTACATAACAAAACATAGACTACCTTTACTCCCTACGTGTAAATCCTCCTGGTGTGACTGATTTTTGACATGTGCCTATGTGTTTATTTGTGCCTATGGAGCTCTGTGCATTGATGTTTATGTCAGCATGTATGTTTATTTATTTGTGATAGGCTACCTGTTGTGCAGCACTTTGGTCAAAGTGGGTTGTTTACAATGTGCTTTATAAATACATTTGACTTGACTACATCATTCAACAACAATAGCCCACTAGTTAATTTGCAGGTAGAAATTTGACATAAAAAAGACTATGAGAGATGCTTGTAAAATGCAATACATTGTTAAACATTAAACCAATTGGTGTCTCATGTTCCACCAATGAGACATTTCCCCTCTAATCTTCTCAGATGGTCTCATTTAAATAACAGTTTGAGGCCAAAAGACACAGCAACTATAATGAAATAATATTTTAAGCATACGTTGAATGCATCAAGCGTTAGCGTCTTTACACATAGCCTACCTCTAACTTTGTTTACATCCACCACCACAGTAAGTCATTTCAATTAACATTTCAATATTTTTCAGTGTATGGCCTGTATAACAGTTTGTCCTCTATGCTGAATAAATCCAACCAAAACCACACCATATACACCAAAATGTGTGGAGCCACAATACAGTTAGTTTCATGTTTGTTTTGCTTGATTTAATGGTCACAGTGCATACACATAATATTTACTTTAACTGTCTAAATGTTAGCTTGGATTTTTATAAGCTCATTTATCATCCAGGGTCTTGGAGGGGAGATTGTAAGCAACCACATGAAATGGATCATCAATCAAAAATATCTTGAAGCAAACAGCAACTGTGAACGTAAACCAACTAAATCAGATGGAACATTTAAGTGTTTTAGGCTTCTAAACGGCCATTCTTGGAAACACAAGCCCAGTTAATCGCTGACGAGTTCTGCTTTATTATGAGTTCTAACTCACGAAGCAGTTAAAAATACCAAAATATGGTGCTAATAATTCAAACCAGTAGGCTGAATATTATGGCTTGTCTTATTGTGCAGGCATGAAATATAAGAGACACAGATCACTAATTGTACAAGCTGATGCCTGAGTGATTGATAGGTTTAATAACATTACACGGCTCTGGATGTGTTGCAGTGGGGAGCTTGTAGTTATTCATTACCTAGGTGTGATCCTGAGTGTGCTGTGGGGCACCATAACAACCACAGGAACAGGTAATCTCCTGTTATCTGTCTGTGCCTCGGATGAAAATCTTGTTGTATAAGCAAGCGTCCGTGTGCCACTCCTTTAAATTCTGACCTCATACTGAAAGAAGTCAAAAGTAAGAGCTCATAAACATCATTTAGGTGACATACAAATCCCATAATCTACTGTTATTTTAAAATATATCATTATATATAAATATAGAATGTAAATAGAGTGTGTATGTTTTACTGCTGTGCATCAATTGGGTTAATATGGGTTAATATCTGACTGGGTAATATCTGGTCATTGCACACATACGTCTGAATACCTGAAACGTGCACAGAAGAATGACTCAGAGTCCTCCGTCAACCAGGAATCTGAAGAATTTCAGAGCTGCAGCCTGCATATTAATAACCATGTGAGAGAAAGTGCAAGCTCTTTATTATTTTTTTCAAAGTATGCGTGACTAAAAATAAACAAAAAGTGTTATGATTCTGGTAAAAGACCCTCGGTTTATTTGAGCAATCCTACTCAAGAGCAGGGAAAAGCTGATTCCCTGGGAAAGCAGCTTTTTTTTTTTTTTTTTGTTAACACGTCATTATCAGGGTGTTTTCTCCAAAGGAAACGTCCCTGCGCTGTGAAAAGAAAGACATTTCCAGTGCAGTCCTGATGTCAGAGGTCAGGAGCTAAAGACTAAGACAACGTTGTTTTATCTGAGGCCTTCAGTCAGAAACACAGAAGGGACCGAACACAAAAGATAAAGTGTTAGCTGAAGTAGTTTAGTGGCTGTAATTATGAATGTCTTCGTGTTGAGTCATCATCCCTGTTTGTTTGTTTGCTGCATTTGGTCTGTGAACGTACAGTCAACAAGCACATACTGTACATTGCACAGGGTCAGGACCTCACGTACAGGTCAAGGGCGGCGTGTGCCACTGCAGTAAACAACCTCACACAATCAGGGTTGGGGAGTAACGGGATTACGTATTTACAATGCATAATATGAGTAACTGCATTCCATTACAGTTTAAATTGGTGGTATTCTGAATACTCCGCCAAGGAGGTTATTTTGGTTAGTTTGTTTGTTCGTCTGTTTGTCAGCAGGATTACGGAAAAACTACTGGTCCAATTTTCATGAAACTTGTTGGAAAGGTGTAGCATGCTGGGCCAAGTAAGAACTCTGGAGCAGATCCAAATCACGGGGCAGATGCACAAATTATTTTTCACTATCCTTAACATGGCATGGCAAGGTATGGCCTTGGCAGAGGTCTGCGCTCCCATAGTGCCTTTCTAGATTGTTTTTGTTATATTTGCTCTAAAATTCATGAGGCATGCATTTCCTATAAACAGTTTTTTTTTTAAAGTGCAACAATTTGTGCACCTGCTACACGACAATGTCAGATGAGACGCACAGCCAGGACACTGTCAGGAATATATTTTTTTGGCATGGAAATATAAGACCCAGACAAATACGATATGATATACTTTATTCTCCCCGTATGGGAAATTTGTCTTGGACTCAAATGCTGCACATATTTTAAATATAGCTGCCACCATAGAAAATAAAGAGCTCAGCAAGACGATTTTGAAATATTCCAAAAGTAATCCAAAGTATTTAGAATATGTTACTTAATTTGAGTAATGTAATGTAATATGTTACACATGCTTCCCATGGGTCCTT
>JAOVVB010117954.1:0-12590 GCA_028570985.1 Heterobranchus longifilis
CCCCCCCCCCCCCCCCCCCCCCCTTTCAGAGAAATGCACAAACTACGGTGGCCTCCAGGGACAAGAAGATAATTCAACAGATTTCGGTTGCAAACTTCTCACAAACAAAATGTTGGCGAGCAAAAACAAACACTCTCTTCTTCTGTGTTTTGTCGTAATAATAAATGTAAAAACGTGAAAGGGTCGTTGTAGAAACAGGTTTGTCCGTTCTGGGCTCCTGTAGCTGCAAGATGGCCGCCTCCATGGAGGGAGAGCCGCTCCACATGGAGGTAAAAACAACTCATTCTTATTTTGATGGGATTATCTACTAATTAACAAATACTAATGAATATTATATTCCATTTTTGCCAAGTCAGGCAGCTGAATACGACACACTGCACCTTTAAGATTTAACAATCCTCTAGTGTGCACTAGGCATAACCAAAATGAACATTGTTTTCAAAGGGTTAAACTGTCTACAAACGCCTCGGCCCACAGGTAGCAGTCACGTCTGTGAATGTAAACCTGTAAAAGTGCTTTAAGCTTTAAAATTAACGTGATAAGTTGATTTTTGACATCCCACGTTCTTGTGGAGTAAAGGTGCTGCGCAGCATTTAGCCACACAAGAAAAAAGCCAATTAGGTCATAGAATATGCACACATCTTGCATGCTCTCTGGTCTCCCGCAATTTGGGCTCAAAAAAGTAAAGGTCAGCCACGTTAGTCAGATTGCGCTCGACAAATTCTAAAGAGGCTCGCTGGTCACGCCAAATGTATTCCCTGCAACATAATTAGCCCCCTCAATTCCCTGTCGCGCCGGGCTACCGGGTGTCTCAAAAGCCCCACCTCTTCCCCCAAAATGCCTTTCACCTCTGCTTGCTCTGCGGTGATGCCCCCCCCCCTCTCGCCTCTCACCGCTCTATCACACATTGTTGCTACCCTAAACTTGCTGCAGATGCGGTCGGCTGATGCATAAATTAGTCATCAACATTAGCATTAGCCGGCGCGTGGCACCCGGTGCCAACTGCTCTCCGAACGGCCATAAAAGGTCATGTTTTGATGACTGAATGCCACACAGGCACCTTGGCTCCCCGGAGGAGGGTTCCCCAGGTGCACGTGAAAGGTTAAAAATTACCTACCCGCCGCCGCCTGTCTCTGGCGAAGGAAATAATTAGGGGGTTTTTAGGGAGCGGCAGAATGCCTCGCTGTCAGATGACAGAGCGTTACCTAATGGTCGTATCTGGGGAAGAGTCAACCGGCCTGTCATTCTCTTGACAGGACAAATGAGCATAATGGTGGCAGGGAAATGGGCGCCTGTTCCCCCTTTTTTTTCCAGCCGGGGGAGGAGGGGAGGAGGGGGGAGGAGGGGGGGTAAAATGGCAGCGCCTGAGCAGAATAACACAAGGATGTTAACCTTTTACATAAATCTGTTAACATGTGTATGAGTGCTGTTTAAAAGTGAGGCTTGATGCTCTCCTCCTCCTGGAGTTTTTTTGCTGCTACTTATAATATATTTTCATGTTACTGCACCAAAGTAGACTTCTGTCATGTAAACTTAATGTTCGACCTGCAAGAGAGATGAAAACCAAGAACAGAGGGTAGATTTGTTCTATTTAAGGAAGAAAAGAAAACACACATTGAATGCACAATATGTATCATCATTTTCTGCTGCTCTCAGTCAAAACGATAACAGTCAGTTTCTCGATTAGGATTCCTTCAGTGTTTTTTTGATTTTTTATTTATTTAACCAGGAGAGTCCCACTGAGATTAAGAATCTCTTTTTCAAGGGAGACCAGGTCAAGACAGGCAGCAGCAGCATACAAAACAAACCGTTATAGATTCACAGATATCTGTATCGGGTCCGATACTGTGCTCATGTACTCGTACTCCTAAAAGTAATCCGATAGTATCCGATACCAACGTGACGTTCACCTCTCCCACTTGAACAGGGAGACGGACGAGCAGCGTTTTTTAAGATAAACGTTCACAAAAGTAGATCAGACTGCAAACTGTGGTTGAAATAAATGCACTCTGATTTAAAACACTAAAAACACTGAATAAAGCCGTTTCATGTTAAAAATCATTTTTTCTTCTGCGGATAAATGACGTCCCGGAGTGGCTGCGAGCCGATCAACTTTTGCTGAAAAGTTAAGATCCAGACGTTAAAATCGACTCAAGATCTAAAAAATGTATCATAAAAATATGTCTCAGAGCTGGATAGAAAGTAAAGTAATGACCACAGCGCTGACGCATGCACAAAGAGGATGTGACGCCGCTGACAGACGATCAAATGTAACGCAGCGTTACCGTGAATAAAACAACAGATTTCTCTGGTTTAAATATTGTTGGAAACATTTTGGATAATAAAGTACACAACTCAACTCGTCTTTTTTTTAGACATTTTAATGAGTTACGTATTGTACCTTTAAATATGTATAATTTAATGTTAAATCAAAGCCAGAGTCAGTAATAAAATGACATGTTTTCCTCAGTTTTTTAATTTTCCTGAAGGTAAAAATGTGTTTTCAAACTCCACTCTTCCTGTAGATCCTTCACATTAAAAGCCTCACAGCAAAGACACATTACTTTGGCTTTTATTTTGAAGCAGTTTCAGGAAGTGTGAAGTGACGCAGCAGGTTTCTCTCTGCCAGAGAAGATTTAGTCCTCCCTCCGAAACAGAAGGGGGCAGGAGCGCACCGAATGTTGTTTCCACTCGCAGTTAAAAATGAAGAGAAGAAGAAGAATGAGGAAGTAGTAAGATGTGATATATTGCCACGTGTCAGTTTCTGCTCAAAGTGTGGATCCACATTTCTCACTGTCTGTTTGCTTCTTGCAGTTTTGGTGGAACACAAATAACATGAAGGTAAATCATCTGCATTTCTCTTCAAACATTTCCTGAACTCTGAACTTTAAAAAACAAACAATCAGAAACTGCAGCAGAATGAGGAACAGACAAACCAGCAGCAGCCAACTCACCTATTACTGTAGTAATCAGTAGTACATGCAGTAGTCTGTGTACTTTAAGTAATCCCCGTGCACAGGGTTAACTTTTAATTATGTGACACATTGTAATTTATTATTTTAGACTAGAAATGAAGCAATCACAGACATTCTTACTAACTAAAGTAATTAAATTATGAAAACAATTTAATTAAATTACAGTTACTAATAAAAATGTTGAGTACAAAGGGGTTACATCCAAATATTTGTGGTAAAAAGTATATGTAGAATATAACATTTATTCTGTTGCTTTGTATCTTTTCTCTGCAGGACCGTCTGATATTTTTATATTATATTATTATATATTATATTATATTTACAGAAAGCTGTTAGTCTACAGTAACCTACTCTGCACTGCCTGGTTTAATTTGAAACAGAACAATATGTTTATAATATCAGAATATGCAGAGGAGGTCAAAGGTTTATCAAGGGTCTCCCCTAGATTTGATTTAAAATTTAAAAAAACAACTGAATACAATTTGAAAACAACTAATTAGTTTCAAAGCATAAAAACTTTAGCTTGTAGCACAAAGTCATACAGATGAGAAAAATAAGAAATAATATTAACATGAACCAAATAACAGAGACGGTATAAATACGTTTACGTTTTGAGCTGACATAGTTACGTAGTTAGAGAACGTATTACATTTTGGAGGTTTAAATCCCCACAGAGCACTAACAGCTGTTGTTACAGGTAACAATGCCACAGTTAAAAAAGGTTTTTGTTTCACTTCTGTAGAGCAAATACTGAAAATACATGCAGTACTTTTATGTATTTATGTAGTATCCAACAGCGTGTTTTCTTCTGTTGTCAGATTAATCTGCAGCATCACGTCAGCAGACGTCCAGCCTGTCAGACGACGTGTCGGTAAGCTGTGTTTTATTAGATCTTTATACCTGACTCTGCTGTACAACCTCAGTTTATTATGGTCTGTCACTGTAGGTAATGTGCAGGTCTATGCTATTTGACTATCCTGGTCTTGAAAAAATGACTGTAATTTCCTGCTCGTCTCTTTATAAATGCCTTTTTAGATCTGAACTTTTAAAAGAAAAATCTTGAACATTTTAGTGGTATTAACTACTCTGAGATTATATATATATATAAAACACTAAAGCATTCATGAACACATTTTCTAATCAAACTTTGTCAAGAGACAGATAAGGAAGATTTCAGCATATGATACTAAAATTCTGTACTACACTATATTATCATTATTAGAGCAATAACTTAATGCCAGCCATGATTAAATTAGTGGTTTCAAAGGTGGTGCACAGTTTATAACAACACATTTCTATTGATTATTTTGTGTTTCCTACAGAATTAGATTGTATTTGTGGTAGTACGGATGAAATAATACTGTATATAAGTTGTATTCTACCAGATAATGTTAGACTCCTTACATGGCTGCTAATAAATACATTTAACAAACACTTTCCCAAAAGAACATAGGTCACAACAGGCTATAAAACTGAAAAGCATCTCTTATGCTATGAAATGTGTGCATTAGGAGGACTTTCCACTCGCATAACGTCACACTGTCTTCGTCTACACAACTCTCTCTCTGCTGCTGCTCCATTTCATTTGCGCTCACCATAGTTGTGCTATCTGGGTGGAAATCTGGTTCCACATTACGTGCATCAATCTACAGAATAAAAAATGCTCAAATGGGTCGGCAAATATACTTTGGCAGCCGTTAATATACCTGTGTATACCTGGCCTGCCCCGAGTTCTGTCTGTGTGTGAGTATCTCCACAGCTGCTGGAGGAAAGTCTGGATTAAATGCACTTTGACTCCTTTATAGTGAAAAAAGCTCCCTGGCCTGTTTGTATTTCCTTAAACCAATCACAATCGCTCTGGGCGGCGCCATGCTCCGACGGTGTCAGGAGGGAACCCATTTCACTGTAACACCGACACAAAATGTTGTAAATATTCTTTGTAGATCTGTAAGAGCAGAGCAGGCCCGCCTTACTGCACCATCCAAGTCTTCAAAACTTGTCATTTTCAGCGTTGTAGGTTGAGAACTCGGAGGCTGTTACTTCCAGGAAGTCAGGATTTATCCAGGCACGGATCACATAATAACCTAGACAAGTGTGTGGGAAACACTGTACTACATTTTACCCATAATAACTTGCACCTTTCACTGAGAAAGTATGCCTTGAAGTCATTTATAAAGCGAGCAGCTCGGCTTATTTCAAACTTTTGGGGTGCAGACTTCCAAACCTGCAGTACTCTGAAATAAACAGCAGGAAAGTGACTTTCATCTGGTCTGCCGTGTGTGTAAACATAACGTCGTTTGCAGTTTACTAAACAGAATGATTTCTGGTGGAGTCTTAATTATAAAAGAGGATGGTTTAGTGCTGCAGCAGAAACTCAGGTGGATGTTGGCTGTGACTCAGCTGTGAGTCTCTGCAGCCTGCTGTGTTCGCTCTCGTCTCTTCACACCTCTGATCAGCCTCCGAGGTGCACTTTAACTCTGCACTGCACTCTCATTCTTCCTGTGCCACATCCTGCATGTTAACAGAGGGGTTATTAACATAACAAACTTAAATGCCCTATATAAATAATATGTTCGCAGAAATGCAAACCGGCTCAGCTGACACTGTTTAGGCAGCGCCTCCAACATCTGTTTATGAGCACTTTGCCTAATGATATCATCCGATATCATTAACTGTGGCAGTGCGCGCCGCAGCAGCAGGTGCAGCTGTTTATGCCCCCCCCACCAACACCTCCCCAGCACACACACACACACACACACACACACACACACTTGAAGAGAAAAGACTTTCACAGTCTCCTCCAACAGCAGCATCCCTCCCTTCCACCCCACGAATCGCCAAACCGCTCATTAGGACAATTTTCCTCAACAAAAAAGCGGCCCCTATGATTTCAATCTGTATATCACCTGTAATTGTAGTTTTTAGCGAGAGCCTGATTCCATACATTTAGCGGGAGTAAACTGCGACTGCGGGTGCGAGCGCTGAAAGCACGCCTCTCGCTGCGGCCGCCAGCTGCAGAGGCTGTTTTTAGATGGCAGCCTCTATGTGTGTGTGTGTGTGTGTGTGTGTGTTTCTGGGGGAGGCGGAGCTTGGCGGGCCCCTGCTTTGTTTCCTGACTTGGTTTGCTCTGTTTAGATGCTGTAAATTATAGAAAATGATTGAAATTATTATTTCTGGCAGCAACAATGAGGCTGCTTCCTCTTCCTGACCGGAAGGCCACGTTCAGGTTCTTCACGGCTTCTCCGGAGCCGGTTTGATCGTACGCTGCTGTAATTAGTCAGATGGTCGATTCAAATGTTGTGCGACACAGAGCGATCTGCTGCATTAGTTCTGTACCCGGGGTCAGTGCGGTATTTATAGATCCAAAACAAACAATGCATACAGAAAAAATGTTAACAAAAGAGAAGACGGAGCTTCATTTTTATTAAAGGAATAGTAACAATAATACGAACTCTCTGCTGTCAGGTGCTCAATGTCATTCTTTATTTTATTCTTTATTTTGTGCAAACTGATTACAATATTTTTCTTTTGTTTTACCTTGTAGTGTCCAGGCTAGGCTTGCTGCGGTACTCACATGGTGTTACTTTGCCCACCGCCCCCACCATCATTTAGCTTTTTTCATAGAAATAAAATAAATGTTTGTGTATCAGCTCCTCCAGCTGCAGCAGAGTAGCAGGAGTCAGATTTTACTCATCATGTGACGAGGCAGACAGGATGATGGCGGAGGATTTGGTGTCAAAGTAAAAAGTAAAAGTGCAGAATCGGATCATTTATAATAGAGATGCACCGATCCGACTTTTTCAGTTCTGATACCGATCCCTGTTCTTTGGGTCGATACGAGTACCGATCCGATCCTTAACGAGCGGCCCCGGTACCGAGGGCCACACATGGTGCGGTCAGGAAAAATCACTTTTTCATAATCATGACGAAGATGAAGATAGGAATGTTTGAAAACACGAGATCTTCAGTATTCAGGATCTTTGAACCAACTGTATGTTGTCTAAAATATGTTTTATTACAAAACATTTTAACAATAAAGTCAGACAATATAAGAGCAAGTTGTGATCCGTAATAAGTTTCTATTCCGTCTATATGGACATGCCAAAAAATATAAATCCCCACGATATCAAAGACACCTGAATGCATCTCGAATCTAAATAGAGTGCACACAATTTGTGGTCGAAGCAGCGATCAAACTTCACATTTTACTGTCGAAGTGACATGAATCTATGTTCTTGTCAGAATATTTCACCAAGAATTCTGTTATTTTCGCCCCAAAACGGCAGATTTAGTTTCTTACATATCTCAGAAGAAATATCTCCACACGGCAGACATGTTTGTTTCTCTGCGGCTCTGTGGACCGCGGGCAGGTCTGCCTCCTGTTTGAACCTGGTGGCCATCCGTGGTGTGTGTGCAGTATAATCCGTAACACCGGTGTTCTCACGCGTTCTTTAACCGGTGTGTAAATTTCCTCACCGTGGAATCCAGTTCTCCTGCAGGTCTACAGGTCTCAGATCTGTGTGTCAGTACGTCTAATACCTGAGTGGATCCATGTGACTTGTTGTCAGCTCTGATCAGCTGGTGCCTCTTTAGTCATGGCAGGAGAAAAATGCATTTTTTTTACCGTGAAATGCAGGAGAAAATGACATGCATTGCTCCTCTTTTTGATCGCGGCTGCTTGTTAAAGGCCCATTTATACTTTCCGTGTCCGCGTGGTGCGAGTGATGTAAATATCGTCATCGCCCACGACTGCGACTCGACTTGTGCGGTGGGTGCCGCAAGTGACCGCACGCCCCGTATGCACAGCAAGCTCTGTTGTTTCTGTACGCAGAGAGCTCTGTACGGACTCAGAGAACCGGGGTTACATCCAGTAACTTCTCTGTATGCACCGATAGCTGGTTTTCCAAGGAGAAGAAGAAGAAAATAAGATGATTGTATGAAAATGGACGCTTGTTTTTTAGAGAGGTTGTTGGAGGAGATCCGCCGTTATCACTCGATTTAATGGGCCTTGTCATTCAATATCAGTCCCATATATATAGGACAGTAGAGGCCATCTCCCCAAGCTGGAAGATCCAGAAGGCTCGTATCAGTGTATTGAATGGGGATGATACCAAACCCATCCAGTGCAGGCTGATAACAAGTTCAGTAGGTTTCAGTTTCACGTCTTCCTTTAGGTTTAGGCACTGCAAAGAGTCCTCAAGGTCAGAAAAAACATCATGGTTTGGATGTTAAAATGTTATACGGCATCATCAGTAACAGTTACAACCATATCAATCGATTGATAACAGCCTTCTAGTTGGTACAGCGGACCCTGCTGTCTGATGTGGGACTGATGAGGTCCATTCAATCACCTGATATCATTAGAACCGGGTGCCGTTACTCACATTTATATAGTTTGTCTTTAAAAGGAATATAAAGAGTGTGGATTGATGCGGACTCTGATAAGTATCGATTGAACCGTGTGAACGTCTGCGTACGGATCACACACGTATGTGGGGGGGGCCTAATGGTGGATCACCGCGCTGCTGTTAGTGTTGGTTTTCTCTCTCACGGTCTGAGTCGGCTGCATTTGGTCTAATTATCCTCAAATGAAAGCACGTGGGGTTCGGGTGTGTGTGCTCCATCGGCTGCTTTCAATTCACTTACTGATGAGTCATAAAAAGCTGCGACTTTTTAGGGCCCCAAAAAAACCTGGTATGGTCCTTTTTAATAAATCCCAAACAAATGGAGTTGATTAAAATGAATGTATATTTACTGAGTTCAGTTCCTCTTTGAAACTTTGAAAGTGTAAATACCGCTGTCCGTCTTGTGCCTTTCTTCTTCTGCAAATGTGAAATTCCTCGCTCTGACAGTTCAACCCAAAGACGGGCATGTTGGCACCCAGAGGACGAGTTTTATTTGCAGGCAAAGACCCCGACACTGAACCCGCTCTGAGCACTGAGGGCCAGCAGGGAATACACACCGACCACACACACACACACACACACACATAATGATGCAGTCCACAGATCTCCACTTGTTAATGCTGTAGTAGCCGTTTACATGTGCACACACCAAACAAAAACACACAGATCAAATACATCCGAACGTGAGAAAACACACATGTACACAACAAACACACACTCCTGCTCCTTCCAGCTGTTCTCTAAATGTTGATTATACAAGACACTGGGGGAGCCTCCTCCTCCTCCTCCTCGTCAATCCGGTAGCGGGGCGATTCCCCCACAAGGCCCGGCTGACCCGAGGTGCTCAGTGACCCGGGGTTGGGGGTCCAGAGAGGGCCGCGGCCCCGGGGCCTCTTGGCTGGGCTCTTCAGCCCCCTTTTTTTTCCCTCCTTCCTTCCCTCAGCTCTGTGAGCCGCACGTCTCGGGGTGGGAGACATGGGCAGAGACAGCAGCGGCCCCGGGACAACTGGCCGAGGAGCAGAACGCAAAAAATAAAAAATTTAAATCATCATAAAACTCCTCCGCTGACGAGACGCTCGGGTAACTTTGTGTCAAGTGAATTGGAGACGGGGAATTAAAGCGAGATGATTTTTATCCGACGTGAACATTTTGAGGCGTTCGAGGCTCTTATCCAGCAGGAGAATAAGATTAAAGTGAGGCAACATGTTTCCATGAAAATACTTTTTATCAGTCTGAAGTATCAGCACGGTGCATCCCCACAGTGTTTTTGTGGAACAACTTATTCGCCTTTTGGACTTTCAACTGTATTCCAGCTGTTGTCTTTGACCATCGAAGCCTTTGTTGAAGCTCGTTTTTAAGAAGAAAAACAAGAAGATGCAGCGAAGCTAACGTCTGTGTCACCTGGTGATGCCGTCGCTGAACCGTGACGTTGGGTTGTTTAGTTTCTTCTGCCGCTCTGTGTGTAAAGTTGTCGTGAGCATCTTGGCACGGTGGTTAATTTTCACTCTACAAATTTCCTAATGGGGGAACTAAAGAGATCTGTGTGCTTTAGCACCCTCAGGCATGAGACAGCAGAGCTAACGTTCAACTTAATGATCGACTGAGCGCTGTTGTCAGAGTGCAAGGAAGAAAAAAAGGAAAAAGTGAGACATTGGCATGCAGAGAGGAGCTGCTCGTGGATTCATCTCTTTCTGCAGAAAAACTGTTTTTGAAGCTGACTTATGTTTTTTTAAATTGTGGTGAAAGTGAACTTCTGATTGCATAACAGTGAACAAAAGATGGAAAACCTCACATATTATGTCAAGGGCCACTAAAGTCCTATCGTCCGTTGAAAAGTTTTCAGAAATGTGCCATTTAAATTTAAATCGAACCCTTTGTGCAAATGCTCTGCACATCAGTATATATTTAACATAATGCTTTAGGTCATTTTATGACTTTTATGAGTCAGACAAAGTGACATTTATGTCTCTCCAGATTGTCATCTTGTCAAATGAGGCGATCATAGTGTGTTAGTCTTTCTCCTTGGACAGGGCCGTAAAAATCCTGTCATAATCCATCACTACCTGTCATTTTAATTCAAATTATATATAATAGCATTTGCATTTTTTGATAATTAATATACAGAACAAGCTTCTAGATTAGACTTTTGTGTTCAGTAATTTAAAAAACCATCATGGAGCAATCTGGCGTGATTGTCTTTCCGTTGGGGTCTTGTGAGGAATCCTAGAGGCAGACTCTCTGGTCTTCCTCTGTGACACTGCAGAGGATAGAAAGTTTTAATGTCTGCATGCCAGTTTAGGCTCCGAACAGACGGGGTGTGTTTTATTGAAGCGTTTTGCTCGCTGCTGTTTTTCCACAGGAGCACCCTGAACGCATCGAGTTGAAAAAAACTTCAGAGCGGAAAAGCGTTTCTTCCCGTTGTCCAATCAGATGGATTAAGAGGCGGGGCCTTCTGTGGTCAACAAGTGGGAGGTACAGTTCATGTTTTGTAAGCTGCGAGACTGTCTGAAAAAAATGTAGCCTCGACTTTCTAACGGGATACTTTGTAGATTTGAAACCAGCTCTGTGTCATCTTGGGCAGTGTCCGATGTCGGCGGACCTCCGGTCTCTGGTCTCTGGTCCGCAGGGATCTCCGTGCACCGGTGCCACACACACACCGCCCATAGAGCTGGATTGAAATCAGCAAAGTAATGTTATCCATAAGGTTGTTGGAGGAATGCAGACAGAAGTGATAATATCTCTCAGCAACACAAAAGCAGCGAGAACAAATCTTCACTCTCATTGAAAAACAATTAGAGAAAGTAGTCCTCCCCGTGCAGGCTGCTGAAACCCGCTCTGTCTGATCGGGGCCTTCAGGAGCCACCATGTGACCGAGGGCCACACAGTTTCAGGATGCATGACGTCGGCTACTTTCACCAAACAGTCCCGCACAAACTGAACGGCTTATCATGCTGAGCAGTTTCATGAGACACCACACAGCTGGCCTGTTTCAGCTGCTTTTTAGAAGATTTGTTGAAACTGTTGCATCTTATCTTATCTTCATCCAATAACGTGACATTTTCCTGAAACCTCCTTTTCTCCTCGAACATAGTGTTTTGTTTATTTTTCTGCTGCAGCTTTTCCATCTCATTCCCACGTTAAACTGAAATCACTAACGTTAGCTAACAGCCACTAGTTGCCATGACAACCAGCACCTCGTATTTAGATCCTTTACTTGAGTAAAAGTACAAATGCCACGCTGTACAAATACTCCATTACAAGTAAAAGTCCTGCAGAATGTACTTAAAGTATTAAAAAGCAAAAGTATTTGCAGTGTAGAAAAAAAACCTCAAAATTATTAAAAAGAAAATCTTCACATTTGTAAAGTTGGAACCATGAAATGTTTTATCATGAAAAGTTACAAACATGTTAATTGTCTGTCAATTGACAGATTGATCATCTGTACTTAAATATGCTGTCAAAACATATACATTTTATACAGTATTTTACAAGTTTTTCAAATGTTTTGTATGCAACAATCTTAATTAGTAAAGTAACTGAAGCTGTCAGATTACTGTGGTGCAGTAAAAAGTACAATGTTGGCCTCTGAATTGTAGTAGAGTAGAAGTATAAAGTGTCAGGCAAAGAAAATACTCAAGTAAAGTACAAGTACCTCAAATTCGACCACTGTCTGCAAGTTGTCATTCCTGAGCTGTTTGGAGAAAAAAGTCCCAACAAAGCAAAAAGAAAGGTAAAGTAAGGTAAAGAGTTTTAAGCACACATTATTTTGATCAGGATAATCTTGAAATTAAATGTTTATATCGCCCCAGCAGCAAAAATTAACACATCTCTTTCTAAAAAAAACATCCAGAATAAGAAGTCAAACAGCATTTTGCACTTGATTTCTTTGTAGCACAAGTAAAAAGAAAAATGTAAAAAGTAGTTTTGAGTAGACAGAATTAGCATCTGCGTTCATTCAGCATTCAGTTCCTGCATCAGCTGTCTCTCGGCCTGAACTTCCTGCTGGGTAATGTATGCTCGCTGTGCGTCTGCACGACCTGTCTGCAGTGATTTCTGACGGCCTTGTTTAATTAGCCGCATGTGTGTGTACTTTTATACATATTCATCGGCCGCACATTTCAGCCCGATTGATGTTGTAATTGATTCAGAAGGTTTTATAATTCCTGCAAAAGCAGACGGAGAATTTCAATGACTTTGCAATTTGGGTAAC
>JAOVVB010117971.1:0-12589 GCA_028570985.1 Heterobranchus longifilis
CACACACACACACACACACACACACACACACACACACACACACACACACACACACACAGGTCATGTATTCATAGCAGGCTGCCATGGCTACATGCTGAAGCCAGTGTAAAAGTGGATAAAGATGCAGCAATTTTAATGGTCACTGGTTGTACAGAAAAATTACTCAGAGTGCATGGAAATCAATGGAAAAGACAAGTAATACAGAGCTGATGAATTATTTCCACCAAATAATTACGTTTTAATAGCTTAATTAATTTATTGTCATGTGAGCATGTGTGATTTTGAAAGTTATTGATCCATTAAGTTGACGTTGAGGCTCAAGGGGAATATGTGAGTGTGTGTAAGCCATCTAGAGCTGAAATGATTAGTCAACTGATCAAAAAAATAATCTGCAACTATTTTGATTATCAATCATTTAAGTATTTTTTTTTTTTTTAGCTTTTGTAGCTTCTCAAATGTGAAATTTTGCTTCTTTTCCTTGTAGTAAACTTAATCTCTTTCCATTGTTAGTGGGACAAAAATAAAAGCAATTTGAAGATTTCATCTTTGGCTCTGGGAATCTGCGATGGCCATTTTTCACAATTTTCTGACGATTATCTGACATAATCAGCAGATTAATTGAAAACAGAAAAAACATATTAGTTTCAGCCCTAATGTACGCTCACTGTTGATGTTAGGGAGGTTGTCTCTTCTGTAACTTAATCACGTCAACATGCAAGTTTACACTGTTTGGACAACTAACATTAAACCAACAAGCAGCAGTAAACCCAACCTCAAGTCTTAAAGAAAACTATGCATGACATCTACCTCCATGTTTTTATAGTCATACTTAAACATGCATGCCCATCTTCTTTTTCTACCACACACACACAGACAGATGTGTGTGACTAACTCATCTGAGAATGTGTGCACACATGTACACCTCCATGCAGCATTGTTCAAAAATAGGATGTGCTCCTAATTGTCATACTCATTATATAAAATGCAATTTACAGCAAGCCACATCCTTCTGACCTTTATATAGCCCTGGCCTTATTACCGAGATCAGCCGGATCCAATCTATTGCTTACAACTCAATTAGTCTGCGGGCCAGCGAGGCTCTCTGAGACATCAAACACTCCCGTTTTTTTACTGGGAAAACGGGAGTGTTTGATGGAAAAAATAAATAAATTGAAGAAAAAACAATGCGGCAACATGTTCATCACAAGGTCCGGGATGAAAAACAGATTTTGTTACCACCTTTGAATTTTCATTCTCTGAATCACTGAATGAATCACAGAGCAAGGGACACATAAGGGAGTGTGTGAGAGTGGGAGTTATTAAGAAGAGGGGGTGGGGGGGGGGCATCAAACATGAAAAGGAAGAGGAGGAGACAGAGAAACAAGGGTTTCTTGGATAGACAGAAAAGAGAGATGAGGGGATAATGAGAAGGCAGGCAGGAAGTGAGGGAAAGAGAGCAGGAGAAAGGCGAGAGGGGAGGAGAGGAGAGGAGACGGCGCCAGGTTTGTGGCTGAAGGTCCAGGTGGCAAAGCCAAAGAGGAACAGAGACCAAAGGATCTCTGCTCTGCTCTGCCCGGGCAGCAATCACAGCAACAGGAAGCCCTGCCCTGCCCTGCCCTGGCAAGCAGCGACCAGTGCACACATGCAAAAGACACTATGCACACAGACACATGCACATGCACACCACAACAGAGCATACCAAAATACGCGCCTACATCAGGGGTGGACAGAGTACCGGAATATCGAACTACAAAACCTGTTACTGAAAATAGTACGTGATTAAAAAAACATGTTGAAAGCTACAGGTCTAACTAACAAAGAGCTAATCTTTTTACATGTGTTCACCATGAAAGAGCTGATGTGGCAGGCCGTAACATTTTTATATGAATACACACATGGAGGAGACAGATGGTGCTGAAGGATGAAAGGTGTTATTCTATGTTATTGGTTGAACGTATAAAAGTTTGCTGACAATTAAGAAACTGAGCGCAGTGGGAAGATATAAAATTGGAGATGCATGCAATGCCTGATTATCTATTAGGGCTGTGCTCAAAAAATCGAAACGGAAATCGTGACGTACTGCGTGCTGCTGATACACGTATCAATACAGATGCTATTGTATCAATACAGCAGAAGATGCTGTGAATATTTGCATGTATTAATAACTCTGGGATTAGAAACTGATTATTAATTTACTTTTAAGATCCCTGTGGGCCTGAATTTTAAGTGTTTTAAGCTGTGTGATCGCTGGTATACAGAATAATAAAGAACAGCTGCTGTAGTAAATTCTGTGTAGGACAGAGGACATAGCCATTATTCAAAATCAACATGTATTGTGATACATATCGTATCGTGAGTTTGTAGGCAATACCCAGCCCGATTATCTATCACAATAATTAATCCATCTTCCCTAACAACTGACTTTATTTTATACTTTACAATACTTGCGCTAATAAAAAGGTAGAGCATTAAAAACCTGCTAAAATCAAGTTTAACCAAACTCTGAAATAAGTATTGTGGTGCTGCAGAGATGTACAGGCCTATATCACATTCTACAGACTTGTTTGGTACAGATCCTCGCAAAATAATCACACCATGATCATTTTCATATATTTTTCAATGAAAATTAGAATAATGTTCCAAAAATGATCATTCACTCCAATATTGTGAATATTAATAGATGGGTTTTTTTTCAGATCCTTCAGCCCCAGTATGCAGCTCTATTCCGCCCCTTGCCTTACATGAACACAAACAAAATTTCAGCAAAATACTAGAGTGACATCCATGAGTACAAACAGCTATTCTAGTCTGTTGTTATCAGAAGAAAACGTCCAGGGATTCCCACCAAAAACAGCCTGTTCCTCTGTTAGCCAACATAGTTAACATGAACTGACACTGTGACCTTTATTTCATCCCTTTCACTTCATGTTTTATACTCGAGTGCAACAAGCTGCTATGCACCAACCTGACGACAGCTGCGACATGCAGCTGAAAGTGCTTTTTTAAATGTATTGCCTGATTGATCAGCTGCATGAAAGAAGAAGGCCTACATGAAAAACGGTCTGCAGTTGCAGGGATGGGACTGGCTGAGTCTCAGTGTTCCTGTTTGTGTGAAGTGAGATGTGAAAGAGCTTTGATAATGAACGGAGCAGAAAGCGAGACGCGCACAGCTTACATAATTGAAGAACATATTGTAAAGGAGGAAGTAGCCCTGAAACATGAGATAACCCTCGGCCTTAGCTTCCCATAGCCCGAGGAAAGCATCAGCTGATTCGGGATAAAACGAGAGACGGCAGCCTGCAGCTACATCGCAACTAGAGTTTATTACAAATATAAACCATCAGTAAATGTTTGTTCTAAATCGACTATCTTTTATAATAAATAAAAGACAAACAAGAGGCAGTAACAGCCGTGAACTGGCGAAGACTTATCTTTTGGATTGCATATGTGCAGGCAAAATACTATTGGGTGCATAGGGTTTTTGTTTTGGTTAGAGCATTCTCTAGCTCTACTTTCCCACAACAATGCAGGCTCCAACACAACACAATGCTGCTATTCTTGAGACGTACAGAAATAAAGCCCGGCCGCTTTCTGGTCATTTCCTGTGGTCTGGGAACGGAGAGAGAGTTGGGAAAGGAACAAAACTAAAAGGCTGGATCTGTGATAAGAAAGGGAATCACAGCACTAGCAAGGATTAAAAGTAGGAAACCACCTGTATGCAGGACTATCAAAACCACTTTCCCCATCACTACTGCAACAGAAAACAAAGCTGGTGTTTACCGTGAGGAAAACAGTATCTATGATGATTATGTGCAGTATAGGGTTGCAAAGGGTCAGAAAATTTCCCAGTGAAGTTAAGCTCGGGTATTTTGCAATTTTTGCACAATTTCAATATAAACATCATACCTTTAATGGTGAACTTGTTTAGGGGGGGGGGTTAGGGTAAACACACATAAAAAAAACTAGGTCTTATGCCATGTTTTGGTTATAAGTTTGCCCATTTAATTGAATTTCAACCATGCACTGCATTCAGCAGCACATTCTTCCATCATTCACAGATAATTTGCCAGCATCCTATTAAATAGGAATTCAGTACAAATGCAATCCTCTGTATGCACAGTGCATTCTCCCAGCAACTCTGCAGCCAACACTACTGCACTGTCTGAGCCAAAGGACTATACACATTCATATAACTTTTGATTATATTACTGGAGGAAATATATTTTAGATTTTTTCAGTTAACCAGCAGATAGTATCCTAAATCAAAGTATACAACTTGTTTACACTTTCTGCTAGTTTCTGCTAGTTAGCCGTTACCATGTGGGATGTAACTTGACTGAGCTCATTGAGGAGTTATATTTCATTTAATCCATTTCCATTCATTATTTATTGTTAAAAAAATAAAATAAAAACTAAAATAAATAAATTAGTTGTTCACTTTAAAGCCTAAGTGTGCACACAGCCCACAATGTCGACTCAATTGACAATTTGATTCAATTTGACAAATTAATGGATTTATTTGGAAATGAATGGATAATGTCTGCTTATTATACAGTAAAACGTTTGTTTCTATCTGCATATGACATGGTAAATATAGCCTAAGCAAATAAGCCCTATATTTCCATTTTATTCCATTATTTCCCTTTAGTTCCCATGGAAAGTTTCCACCTTGAATATTCCTGGAATTTTGTAACCTTAGTCCAGTAGCACAATTTTTACTAACAAGCATCCTTCCAGCTGTCCGGCATCCTACCAATGACTAATACAAAACGTCTCTGCACAGCCTGCAGTCTATCATTAGCCTGCAAAGACAGACCCTGGCATGTCAAGGAAATACTCAAATATAGGGCACCCAGAGACATAATGAGAGGCAAAAAAAATTAAAAGAGAGAAGTTAAGTTTTGACTTTGGCTGCATGGATAGATGTGATGTGTGAGGAGGGGAGACTAAGGGAAAGGGGTCAGTAGTTCTTCCTGTGTTCTGTCCATTCATTACGCCCTGCTACCATTTCTAGATGTTTGGGGCTGAGCGACATGGTGGACAAGGACAGACTTAATATTGTGATAATCACCATAGTGCTCAATAATGATGTGATATTAACTGAAGTATTCACAATTACACGTTAAAAAGTTAAACTAATGTTTATAGAATTTCATGAAGTGGTGTATTAGTGTTTTACTAGAGGTTTTCAAGATCTAAAATTAAACTTAGGCTATCATTCATTCAGATATGAGAATGTGAAGCACAATATCTCAACATCTAATCACAACACAATTAGCCTATATAGAAGATATGACTAATAATGATACAGAATTATTGCCCAACCTTATTGAATATAAAGGCCAAGTCATAGTTTATGGACAGCCCTACTGCATCTAATGATTATTTTCATTATTAATTAGTGTGCGGATTACTTTCTTCATTCATCGATTAATTCTCTCAGAGAATAGTGAAAAATATCTATCACAATTGTCAAATGCGTCAATTTTGTTTGATCAATAGTCTAAGATAAAAGATATTCTGATACAATAATATAAAAGAGAAAGAGCAGCAAATCCTCACATTGGTGAAGCTGCAACCAGGATTAATTTTCTATTGATCAACAAATTGACTCGTTATTTAAGCTTTATACACAATCTTTTTTTTTTTTGCCTTTCAATGCAACCATTAAAGGCTAAAATAAGATGAAACTGAGTCATAATCATTCTTATTTTCCCTAAAGTTAAAAAGCATATGCTGATTTAGAAAAGGGCACAAATTCTGATTTCTAAAATAAATAATAAAGAGTCTATTAGTTCTGCTACATAATTACACAAACCTCAAATCTTATTGTTCAATATACTGTGCACACTGTTAAAATGAAGAAAAACTGGATACATGCACAGAAACTTTTTCCTCCACACACACACTTTGAGCCGTGGCAAAATAAACACTGACTGACTGTGCATATTACAGAACATTAAATACTCATACAGCACACTGAATAACTAAACAGTTTGAGTGTGTTTCTCGGCTACAAAGCCACCAAAAGCTGACCTCAACTTCTTACTGGAACCCTTAAACACAGGCTTAGTTTCTGAAAAGCTGAAAGCAACAATTCATCATTCACAACTCGGTTGAGGCAAATCAATACAATTCAGCCAATTCAAGCATTCAAGACTCAAATGTTCCAGCCGGGGAGAGTACGACAGAAATCTCTGGCTGGAATCCACAAGCACTTTATGAATGAGTCATCCGTATTCAAGATGTGTTTCTGGTTCATTGTGAATTATGAAGACGCATGATAGTATTTAAGATGTGAGATACTATATATTATGAAGGTGTGGGTATGTGTGTGGGGGGTTGTTCAGGGGAGTGAGGTAACTGACTCTGATTGGCTGTAAAATGATCTGCAGGCCTGGAAGGCTAAAGCCTCTTTCACACAGAGATTCTGCAATATTGCCGCAGTGAAGGTCCGCCATTGTGAACCTCGTCTCGCATAGCCAGAACTATCTCCACAGCGCTGTGTCAGCGCTGGAGGAAGGTCTGGCGCCAGTGTGTTTTCACTCAAGAAGGGAAAACAAACTCTATGGCTTGTTTGAATTTCTTTAAAGCAATCACAATCGTCTTGGGCGCCGCTAAGCCCAGGCTGCAGCGAAGGGACTTTGAGAACGGGAAAACAAAAGGACTTCCTGTGCGTACCTGCGCACAGGAAGTGAGGCGTTATCCCTGCACTGTTCATCCAGTAAGCCAGACTATACTGAACCAAACAACGCCGGCATTCCGGGAGCAAAAGAGACGTGACGTGACATCTTAACAAAACAGAGTTGGAATACAGTGTGAGAGCCAATCCGCACCGTGCAACCCGCAAACATATGCGCCAACTTTATGCATACCTCAATTGTCAGCAGAGATAAGGACAGAGACGGACTGAGCACCGTGTGTGTGTTTGAGAGACGGGGGAAGAGAAGGCGGACTATTGCACACAATGTTCCCCGTCAGTTATTAATAACTTACTCTGCATGTATCCCGCCATGCCGGCTGTCCCTTACACACAGATGTGGTTTCGGCTCTGTGACCACCTCCGCTGCCGGCGTAAAGGCGGAACAACTCTGTCCCCCCCCCCGTTCCGTCTCCGTAACTTTCATACAGATGGCGAGGCAGAATAAAGGCACAACAGTCCCGCCTTGAACAGGCTGTGTGAAAGGGGCTTAATTCAGGAGTTATAAACTTTTCCACAATGGAACTCATGAGCAGCCAATTGAGTTTTAGTGTTCCCACACAGAAAACTTCACCCAAATCCTGTTTTGGGATTTATCTCTATAGAGATAGCAAACTTGTGTTGGGAATAAAGTTACGTGACATGATGCAAATTGTATACTTTGCGTGAGACTGTGTTCCTACTTTCACTTCAACTTAGACATGACGCACACACAGAGAGGAACAAACACAAAGAGCTAGCCTATTTGATATGTGTCTGTATGTATGTCTATGTGTGCGTGTCTGTAACTAATGATTATTATTGATTATCGCTGACTGTCTCTGTGTGTGAGCCCTGTGATTGACTGGTGACCGGTCCAGGGAATGGGATGGAATCTGCTGATTGTTTTGGTCTATGAGATATTTTTAAAAATGTGAAAAATAGTTTCTCAGAGGCCACAGTGCCGTCTTCAAAATAGTTTCAATTTACGGTCACAGAAAAGCAACAAATTCTCACATTTGGGAAGCTGAAACTAGAGAATATTTGGCCTTTTTGCTTGAAAAATGAAACGATTAATCTATTATTAATATAGTTAGTTGCAAACCGTGAAACCTGGAGAAACTGATCATGACTAAAAAGCAAATAAACACTGTGTGGAGACAAAAAGTGCTGCTAGTCTTGCATTTTTATTTTTTGAAAGAACATATTCTACCCATGCAAACTGCCCTTCACAAGATTAAAAAAATATTCAGGGTGTGTTGCTTTTCTAAAGTTTGACAAAAGCCAAACTCTTGACCCCATCCTACGTCCTAACTACACACACGCACGATCACACACACACACACACACACACACACACAAATATGAATTAATGGATTGCAACTACAAAGCTCACAAGTTCTAAGCAACACCGTCATTCTGCTGCAGCTCAATCGTGCCTATAATCAACATTCTTCCAACAAGAACAGGGGCGCATTGGGGAAAACACACTCAAATACACACAAAGTCTCTAATTATTGCTGCTTTGGAAAAAATCCACAGGCACGCATATGTGTGTATTTCTCCCCCAAACGTTTGCACAAACGTATGCGCGCGCGCACACACACACACACACACACACATGCACACGCACACACGCACACACACACACACACACAAACGCCTTGTGTGTGTTGTTTGTGGTCCACAGTTAAGTCTGAGATATTTAAGCTTAGCTGTTTGGGTGGCCAAGTGCTGTGTGAGTCAAATCACACATACACACACAAACTGCTAGAAAACATGCGTGGCATGCTTGCGTGTAAAAGGTCCCTATTGACACCAGAATAGTGCTTTCTTTTTCTTACATTTTCTACCCTAATTCGTGTCTTCCGTCTTTCTCCATAATTGTTCTTTTGCAGATTCCTACTCCTGTCTGTCAGCCAATTTATCTCCCACAGCTCCCCTCTTCCTCCTTCTCGTTTCCTCTGTTTCTCCTTACCCTGCTCTCCCCACAGGGCCGCTGTGGGTCAGACCTCTCTCTCATCAGTAGATTTCTTAGAACCCCTGACAGGGAAGCAGAAGAGCTGCCGTCCGAAATCATCTCAGCTAAAGACATTGAACCATGACATTGTCTGACAGCCGACTGCTCACAACTTTTTTGCACTTCTTCTACGTCTGCAGTGACACAAATGTCAGATTTCCAAGAAGCGAGTCTTTTCTTTCAAGGAAAGATGTCTCAGACAGATATTGTGTTGTGTAGCATAAAATCCCCAAACCAAGTTATCATGTTATGTTGGAGAAAATCTGATTATAATCATGCTGAACAAGCGTCACCGATTAGAGCCGATAGCAAATTGCCAAGGACCGGGTACCCGTTAAAAAATGAGAACAAAATCCAACTAACTTTAAATTGACTTATTTTAATGAAACAATAAAAGTCAAAGTAAGCTCTGAAACTAACAAAGATATTTTTGTTTTCTAAACATTTGACCTCTTTTTTTTTTAGAATCTGAATCAATAAAATTCAAACGATATCCAACCCGAGTCATCCCTCATGTCTAGGGAGAGTCCAAGATTTTTCAATGTTGGGGATATAAAGCAGGAATTTCTATCATAACTCATGATATTCACATGGTCATCAGACCTGATCATGGCTGTAGTCATGACATCTTTAGGTTTTACAGTATTTGTGTTATGTGGCCAGAACAGAACTTCTCTTGTCCATACCAGACTGTGCAAAAGAGAAGTGAAGACAGCACCAAAATATTAAACTGTCAGAAACCAAGGAAGTCTGTAGGGAAGTAGACACTTTTCTGAAATTCATCAGAAATGTTTGCCACTGTACACGCCAATTAGACATCTGGAACGGCACTGAACCTTTAAATTATAGTCAACCTTTTGTCTGGGCTGGGGTCGACAGAGTTAAACCCGTCTGCCGTGGAAAATATTATGTACAGTCTAGCTGGCGTTACTTCCTCGCCCTAGGGTCATGTTTTTCTGTCTTTTGTGCTTCAATGACTCAAGGTGTGATAACTGTCACATCTAAACGACTGAATCAACAAAGAATGCAGACCTCAGCAGGTTGCTGGGATTACGGCAGAGGGTAAATATTATGTACCCTGCACATGTGTTTTCATACATCTTAGATGAGGTACATTTTTAAAGAAGGCCTGACACAGCTGGTAAGCTGATAATAATTTGTAAAAGGTGGGTGGTATGAAGACATATACAATATGATGCAATGAGACAATATACATTTTTCCTAGTGTTATACTGTGGTAGCTATCCCTTTAATATCTCCCAGTGTATTTAGGCCACTGTGGGTAACGTTAGAAACCAATGAGAAGAGCTGCTTTATGATAATATTGGATCTTGATTTGTCAGGTATTTAATTTGCTGGATTAGCCATGAAACAGACTTTCCTGATCAGTGTTGGGTAATGTTACTTTTTAAAGTAACTAGTTACATTACAAGATTACTGGCATTAAAAAGTGATCTGTTGTGTTACAGCGTTACTTACTGAGAAAAGTAACTCGTTAGAGTACAGGCATATTAGGCGCAGCTGCCTGTATGAAAACAATAAAACACAGGCTCGTATAACTTACAGTACATCATGTTTCAACATGCAGCGAGTTAACTTGGTCACTGCTTAGTTACTTACTTACTTTCATGACATAAAGGCTGTCCTCTCTGCCATCTCGCTAGCTGAGCTACACACTGACACAACCGGAGCTTCCACCATCACGCAGCTAACGTTACCGTCCAAGGAAGGAAACGGAAACAAGGCGAATGTCTGGGATTTTACTTTTGTGTGGCAACAAAAGGAGTCAAGTTAGTCAAGTCAAGTTTTAAATGTAACAGATTACAACAAAAAAGTACTGTAGTAGTGCTCTACCGCATTATTTAGTAGCGTGTTACCCCCAACACTGTTCCTGACTGATTATTTCATCAATAAACAGTTTGTCAAATGATTTTTCAAAATAATGTTCGAGGCTATATCACGATATGCATGGCCAACCAAAGTCTGGCAATAGCTGCACAATTATATTTAGACATATTTTAACAATATCAGTGGTTCATGAATTCAGGTTTGCATCATTCAGTTTGCTCCAAATTCCCAAAACCTGCCCCAAGGAACAGCACATGCATACTGTACATTAGGCTAACATTCACTCTTGTTCATTCAAAGAGAAGGCAGACAGCTGTGACAGTCAAATAAACAGTACAACATTATATGAACACCAGCCCAAACAACTGATAGTTGTGGCTTTGTTGCAAACTTTAGCGATGTTAGTCAGTAAGATAACACTGGATTTATTATATCTGACAATGCTCTGGCTCTCTCGGAGTTCAACTGAGGCCTGTTGTATTATTGTGATGGAAACAGGCTGGCAGATGGAGGAAGCCCTCCCAAGTATATTTTTGACCTTTGGGAGACACTGTGTATGACTATTGTGGTATAAAGGCAGAGGTGGCAGAAGTACGCAGATGTCAAGTGAAGCGAGTGATACGACAGCGTAAAAATACTAAAAGTGGAAGTCCTGAATTCATTCTAACTACTTTATATAGCCTACTTAATCTTAAAACATGCATCATAATTTATTTCATTTCAATTTTTTTTGTTTTGTTTTACTGTCCTATTTACGAGGACATAAGAGATGTACTTTTTAGTATAATGACTTCCATTTCTGTTGATTTCTTTTGGCTGGATGGACGACGGTGAAAAACTTGAGCGATGCTTCAGGAAGGAGAGACGTTATTTGCCAAACTTGGGAGACAATATTTTGTTTAAGACCGAGCTGTCATTTTGTAAGGAAAGTAAATGTTTGAATACTGCAACGATACTTTTGGTGTCTTGTATATGCATGCGGGTTGGGCACTTTGTGTGCACGACAGGAAAAAAATCAATCAATCAATCAATCATATTTGTTGACGATATGTTTTGCTGTTGTTTTTGCTGCATGTCATTCCCTACTCTCTTTCCCCACAGTTCCTGTCTCTCTCCACTAAATGGGGCATAAATGGGTTAGGGTTAGGGGAAGAAAGGGTATAGGGAGCCTAAGTTTGTAATTTAAAATCCCGGAAAAATTAGCTTTTTATTACTTCCGGTTCCCTTGCCTTAAAGTCGATGGGTTTTTTGATTAGACATCTGAAATAAGGTATGTGGTTAACACAAGCTTCAGAGATTTTTAAAGTTTTGTTCTACGACATAAAATAAATACATTGGTAAATAACCCGCTGGTGAATTTCAATGCTTTTATGTGTGTTTAAAACGTTAGCGTTTTACTTCTGGTGATTGCATTTACGCTTCTAAAATCATAAAAGTGGTGTTCATACGGAGAGATTATCTTGCTGGACAAAACGTGTAAGTATCATGAACTTGTGTTCGCCACAGAGCTTATTTTCTGCAATGATCCAAAATCCAATTAAAAAATCCCATAAACTTTTTGATGAGGGAACGCATGGAGACGCCAACTTCCAGGATGGCCTATAAAAAGACATGATCCCTTCAACTCCCTATAATCTAAAAAAAATAAAATTAATAATAATAATAATAATAATAGTGCAGTACTTCAATAAATGTATGTAGTTACTTTCCACTACTCTATACAAGGATTTTAGGATTTTATCCATATCCACCTCTCCTACTGACTGTTCAAATACTATTTTGGGAAGTACCACCAATACTTCACACCTGTTTCCTCAGAATGTCTCAGCACCACACACACACACACACACACACACCCACACACACACACACACACACACACACACACACAGGGTACCCTTTACTTATATCCTCCTGTACAATAACCTGTATTTAACACACACACACACACACACAGAAATGACTGTTTTGATTTACTGCTACACAAAACTGGATTGTGAAACCAAGTGGCTGCTCCCCACTTGTTCCTGTTCTCCATCCTG
>JAOVVB010117992.1:0-12588 GCA_028570985.1 Heterobranchus longifilis
TTTTTTTTTTATTTTTGGTTTTTTATTTATTATTATTGTTTTTTAGCATAGGTAAAAAAAAATAAAAAATTAAATAAAATTTAAAAAAAGAAATGCAATTATTATGTGTATGCACCATGGAATATATATCATTTTAATTGTTAGGTTTTTGAATTCGAAAAATGTGAGGTGGCGAGCAAGATTCCATTTTAGACAAATAAATATAAATATGTTAACAAATAGAGATTAAGTATTACATTAAAACTGGTTCACGTCAGTTCGTAGTGAATTTAAAAAAATACTATAGGCGGATAAACAAATCTTTGTATCTATCAGAAAATAGAGGGGCGACCCCGTAGAGTGAAGCCTCGGGTGAGTGAGATGACAACACAGAGGAGACGTGTGAAAGTTGTAAAAGCTGCCGGAGAGTAATTATGTCCATTACTTTTGCAGACCAGAGTGAGTCAATGAAGTGATGCAAGTAAATAAATAGTTTATAATAAAACTATTTATTGTGTAAAATTAAAAAGAAGGAACTTCAATTTGTAACATTGGGGGGAGGGAAAAAAGTTCATTTTAAGCCCTGCTTCTCTGACATCCACCGTCACTCTCTTGCGTGGGCTCGACCACACATGCGCTCGCACTACGCTCTGAGCTATTCCTTAAATGACCCACGCTACTCTGACAACGCCATGCTTCCATCCAAACATTTTAATGTGAATTATCTAATTAGGAAAGCTAGATGGAAGCAACATCGTAACTTCTCCCAGCGCTGCACCTGTAGGAGAGAAACTCTGCTATAAATCAAGAAAGTTGTTTTATTGGCACCTCTTTGTCATCATCTTGCTTCTGAAAGCAACAAATACAGTCTCATATGAGCTGGCTAACAGCAGTACGATCTAGACATCCAAGGTCTCTTTTTTTCTTTGGTTTTTCAGCTAGACACTTTGATAGAAACACACCTAATTCACTTTCTTTTTGTTGCCATTTGCCACATTTGTAACATTGCCTTTACATTCACTTTGATGGTGGAATCCAATCAACGATTGCGATCAACTAAATTATTAGTTGCACTTTCAGCCCAACAGCTCCTTTATTGTTATTGTAAATGTCTGTACATGTCTGTATCCTGTCTGTTTTTACTTGCCCAAAACCAAATTGCCTTCAGGATTAATAGTTATATTATATCCAGTGATTATTAAATAATTGCGACAGGTCTATCCCAGAAAGGTGTCTTCTGATTATTTAAGTTGTTTTTCATTCATTTCTGCTCTCTAACGTCTGATTACATCCCTTAGGCTTGCTAAAGTGATCAACGTTTTTCATTCTGTGACTTAAGTTGTAGACCTTTTGTGCACTGTAGGAAATGTTATGTTACAAACTGACATATATTATGCATCAATGGCATTTCTTGACTGTAAGCATTTTTTTTTAATCATCTCCAGATTTGTGCCATACATTGGAATTGTCACCATTCTCATGAATGATTACCCCAAGTTCAAAGTAAGTTGGTCGACCCCATCGCACAAGTTGACAAGATTTGCTCAGTTTTTAAATGTTAGCAGCGTGACTGTCTAATTTGCTAAATCTCTGGTGTTTTCATCCTGCAGTACGCTGTTCTCTTCATGCTTGGTCTCTTTGTGTTGGTCCATCGGGAGTGAGAAACCCAAACTTCAGGACTCTAGGAGGATAAACTACGTCCAGGAAACCTCAGTCATGCCTTTCAAAACAATTAAGTTAGATTTTGTCAAACTCAACTGGCTTTTTTGTACCATTTGTTTGAACATTTTGTAGAAATGTGGATAGGGTGTTTACATTAAAAAAATCCGAGCTTTAAAAAATATTTTTGTGAGGGAGCTAGGCTAGAATTAGTTTGAAAACGATCTTTATTTGTAATCCTCAGAATGTGAAACAGCATTCATCAAGATAAATGAAGTCTTGTTTCTTTCCTGTTCAATCATTGTCTTTTAAAAAAAGATATGTGAAGTATTTTATGACAACTGAATATGAATGATATTAAATATGAAATCTGGTTACCATCCACAATCGATTGTTTTACCTCTTTTTCTCGTTTTATTTTGGCCCGATGCTGAACATCTACCCTGCAGGGGTGGAATTAAAAACATTTTTCTTTGGTGATCAATAGTGATCTGGAAATGTCAAAAACATATCACAGGTAAACTGTTTGTTGTGCCTACATCTGTTTATTTATTAATATACAGAATCAAATTAATGCACATAAAAGGAGCTGTGTCTTCTGTCCAGTATTTGTTTTAGGGAATAAAACGCAATATCTTCTGGAAATATGTTTGAAAGACCTTTTTGCAGAAAAATTGTTACTAATCCTATATTATGTTGAGCAATGTATTCTTTTATAGCGAATTAGTGTTAAAAAAAAGAAAAAAGGTTCCTTGAAATAAGCTGTATGTGATGAAGGGGATAGATTTTATACGGCCTGTTTTTCATTCATAAATCCAAATATTCTATGAAACCAGTAGGGACCTCTGTCAAATGCAGGTGAATCTGCAGAGCTGTGCCAGAAATATTTTGTTACGCACACATTTGGTGCAATGGTTTGTTTGATAACTTTCTTATGTAAAGGTCACTGGAGTGGGATACACACACACTGCCTCTTTTTAAGTGGGCTGAGTTTTTCATTAGAGTAGTCATGCATTGAGTGTTAACCTTGTTGCTGTTTATATATTGTATGTGCGAACATAAAATGTACTTTAGGCTTTCCAAAAATCATGTAATCAAGAGGGGGGCCCTGCACACAGAGTAGCCTAGGGGCCCATGACCACCTCAATCCGCTCCTGCAAACATCCATCACGTCATTTAAGGAAAATGCAGTGTTGCACAAAACCACGGCTGTCTCAGTTCATTTAATCTGTGAATTTGGTGAGAGTGATGCCGTGATGGTCAGAGAGTCTTCTAATTGGACTGACATTCAGCTGTGCAGAATGTCTGAAATCACAAGTATGTGTGAATGCCAAAGGTTATGAAAAGAGCAAGATGCAAACTGCAGCCCTTCCACTAAACTTGCAACTTTAGCACCCTGAAGTGACAAAGAGGCCGTCTGTCTTATCAGCTCTAAATTAGCAGTGAGAATCAGCAGGTTTTCCTGTCCTCAGAGGACTGATGGTGATCACAGCAGCATGCTGCAACTGGCCAAATGTCATGTTGCTCATTGTCAGGGGCCAGGCTAGGCCCTGGGAGGGGGTTTGGGGGACCTGGGCAGGAAATTACTATGTGTTGTTGCTCTAGAAGGAAAGAAGCGTTATCTATCACTGCTGCCACACAATTTACACCAACAGTGCACAACCTCCAATAAATTATTTCTGTGTGTTTGGAGCTTTTATTAATGGTTGCAATATACTCTATGTTGTGGCATATGGTATTTGATTGGTTTTATATGAATTGTAAGTATGATGAATTTATTTGAGCGAATTTTCCTCAAAGAAAAATAAATATACTGCCATTTCCAAAAACGTCTGACAATAATTAACTTTAACAGGGGAAATTTAAATAAAACCTTAATTAATCAAACCCCACTAAACATTTGTACACTGGTATATTGCTGCTCGTGTAATTGGGTGGCTGAAAAGACTGTTTTTTCAGCAAACATTCGCATCTGCCCTGCAGTTAAAGATGAATCGTGCTGTGCGTAAAATACGCACAGCCAGAGGCGCGGTCCAACTAAACCTTGGCAATGACTCGGCTGAGTAAATTTCGATTTATGCAGCTGGCTGAATCAAAAAATACACGCAACCTAAACAGAGCCCGCCCCACACAGGAGAGCCTATAAAAGCAGGATGCGTCTGTCTGAGCAATCCACGACCAACAGGAGACACTTGGAAATTTGCGCCCTGGAGGACAGTTCGCCATTCCGCGTTGAGATGAGAGGATTTGCGCTGAGTAATGTTTGCCAGTGTGGCTTATTTGCTTATCTTGTCTTATTTTCTTTCGTGTCGTTTACCGCCGCAGTCAGTTTCGACCTGACTGAACTTAGGAATAAAGTTGCAAAAATTAAAGTGAATCCAAGAGGCAATCTTTGGGCTACAGGTAAGAATCACCGTCCGATCTAACAACTATGGACCAATCGGTCATGTTTGCATGGGATGGAATCTAATTGCATGTATTTTCCACGTAATTAATTAATTTATCAGCCTCTAACGAAGTTGATTTTGTCATGTCCCTGGAAGGGTTTTCTCTCCTCCAGGACTCACTTAATTTTAGTCAATATTAACGAGCGTTGTCTTTGATTTGGCAGGGCATTTCATGGGCAAGAAGAGCGTGATGGATACCCCCCTGCTGCCCTCAGCTGAGGGGCAGGGCGCTGATGCGCTGGAAGTCACCCTGCCTGCGGAGCAGAGCGCGCTCGTGGAGCTTTTCCAAGAGTTCCTGCGGGTGGCGTTAAAAGCGCAGGTGGATACACAAGAGAGCCGCACGAAAAATCAGGTGGGTGCAACTAATATCCAAGCGTTTTTTTTTTTTTGCGCACAAAAAATGACTGAAATTCTGTAATGTAATTTGTGGACTCTCTGTTTCAGGAGGCGGACATGTTGATGAAGATTTTAGAAAGCTACATCCAAAGCAGAAAGTGATACAGAGGATTTCTGGGACGCACGGATCCGGGGTCATCTAAATAAATCCATTCTAGACACAGTCTACAGTCTCCTGCTCATCATGATTGTAATTTACTGTAACTGTCATACTGCTCATGTGCCATTTGCAATACACGTAAAGGTTTTTTCCAATTTATTTTGATGATGATTGTCTTGTCGTTTAAAGTTATTTATATTAAATAAAATAATTATTTGCACTGCTGTGACTTTGATCTGTGGCAGATAAATTATGATCACGTTTTGATTCACTGAAATCCTGTCAGCACACACAATGACTTCATTATGGCTGCACCACTGGGCTTCTTTCTTTCTGCCATATCCGTGCAAAGGAGAATATAAGACCAATGCCAAAGTCTAAACGTCCATTTAAAACTCATTGAGGCATCAAAAACTACAGTGCACTTGGCACTAAAGGTTTTCAAACGAACAGAGAACAGTTTCTGTAATTATAGATGTTGGTCTTTGATTTACAGTATGAAAACGTTAACAGGCTGTGTGACCTTCACAGCCCGTATTTATAGGCCCTCCACTAACTGATTGTTTAGCATGAGTAAGATTTCCAAACTAAAACTTATATAAATCCAAATGTAGGCAGCTTATATAAATCACATGTTCTAGTTTCCTGAATATTTCGACATGAAATCAATACTATCTTTTGTACTTTTCCTGTTCTTGCATAAAAAGGGATGATCTGTTCTCTCGATCAATAGCGGTGAGGTGGTGAGATGGCCCATTCTTTGCCTTGGGCTAATCCATTGGGGTATAGGCTATTTCAATACCTCTCCCACAATGCATCCTGTTGTTTTATGTCAGTTTCAAGGTGATGAATATTCTCTGTATTCAAAGTAGTGATAGGTGGGTGGCTTTAATTCGCTCCACATTTTCACTCCACAATTTTGGCCCAATAAGTGACTCAGAAAAAAAGAACACCCCTGATTAGGTAGCTACAACAAATGCAGTCTAATTTAACATGAAGTTTCAGATGTTTATTTTCTGTTGAAACTGTGGTATTGATGTAATTTCAGGATCATCTTGATAGATAGATAGATACATAGATAGATTACTTGTCCTCAAAGAGGAAACTATTTTCCACATGTATAGCACAAACAAGTAAAACATACAGAATTATACAAAAAAAGAGACAAAGATATGGATTTGCACACCACAAACTGGATTTCCTTGGATTTGTAGCACACAAAATGCCTTTTTAGGCCATTGTTTAGAGTTTTTCAATACAGACACAAGTCTGGGTCAGTGGAGAAGATTTTTTCCCCCATAAATACACATTTTATAAGCAACTACTATTTTGCCAAACAACAGTCTTGAGATCCTGGAACCTTCAGGTGCACAACATTGTACACAAGTAGGTTAGTAGGTTAGAAAATTGGGTACAATTTTGATAAATACGTCCTTAAAGAAAAGCATTCAAACTTGTCTTCAAAGCTTTGATGATGAGAGTGAGTAACATATTCTTGAGTGTTCCTTTTGGTTAAAATGTTCTTTTTGGGTAAAATGTGCAAACTGTTCCTCGGTCTTTGCAGTGAAACAGCTAAAAATCAGAACATTGGAATAATGAGTCAGACATAGCTTCTTTTTTTTTACTGATAACACATATACACATGATGTGCCGGTCTGTATTTGAATACTGAGAGAAATTTCATATCGGGTCTTTTATTAATTAACTTGAAATGTCAGGCAACGCCATGTTAATCTGTTGCACAGTGCAGCTCAGTGTTGATATAATAATTATTAATGTATGTGGGTGTGTGTGTGTGTGTGTGTGTGTGTGTGTGTGTGTGTGTGTGTGTGAATGAGTGAACATAATGGTACTTTCATGACTTAAAGGTGCAGATCCAAACATGTTGCTCAGTATTAACTGTTGATGAAGGTGACGTTTCCACACAATTTGAGTGTGTCACAGATGTCACATGACGTGTGCTTCCTCACTCCTGGGGGAATCAGAGATCCAATTTAACATCTCTGTGCTTCACTCCTTTATACGCTCACATTTATCCAGTAATCCCTTTTTTCTGTCAACCTACACAAATGAACAGCTATATGTTTCTAAATTCACAGGAGAGTTGATGCTTGCCAAAGATAAAAGATAATTTTAATTCCAGGAAAGGAAAATGGTATTCCTGCACAAATATGATTTTATTCTTTCTTTTAATTATTATTTTGTTGGGTTGGAGAAAGCTAAGCTGAGTTAGATAAGGGCTTTAATCTTTGAGGCAATTGAGATGTGGATTGCACAAATGTTCACATCAAAAATATACCCCTAATATTTTGTATATACACTATAGGCTACATTGAATTGCATCAATCAACAATATTTAGAGATGGTCATCCAAGAGGAGTCTAAACGATCTGCCGTGTGATTAAAAATAATTAAAATGAAAAGTTAATGTGGCTTAAAAACTCAGGAAAATGCAACTGGAAAATAAGTGTAGTTTAGCCATGTTATTTATAATAGTTAGTGGGGGATATGGCTGTTAAAGAATTCCAATCAGAATATAACAATACAACAGAAGACCATAAGAATTAAATATGCAGCATGGGGAGTCAGTTACATCATGATGCTCAATGACAGAAATCCTCAGCCACCACAGACATTGGTCAGTTTATATCTTTCCTCATCTCATCTTGAATATGGGAATTTTAATATTGATATTCTAATTGTCCTAAACTGCTGCTGTGTGACACATTTATTTCAGTAAGGCATCAGCAATCCCCTTATTTACTCATGTTCTGGAAAAAAAGAAAAAGAAAACAGCAATGTGATTTACAGTTTGTTTCTCTGAGGGTGTTTCGTGAACAGTTCTGTCTTTCGCTAATTAAATGTTTGCTTGTAAATGTGTTTCATATGTAATGCGAGGGCATTTCAATTTGAACAAACATAACAGACAGTAGGGCATCACTCTGTTTACCATACACATAATGATATCCTGTCGAGGCAACTCAATTTGAATTCGTGCATGAGCGATTTATGATAATTTGTCACTACATTGAAATGGAAATTTGAACTCACTTGTATGAAAATACGTGTCATGTAAAAGAGAAGCAAAATGTCTAAACACATGCATGCTCTTTTGTTTGTTTTTTGTGGTAAGTGAAGGCATACTATAAACTTAACCAAGGTAATTTACCACAACATTAACCAAACAGCCATCATTGTTCAAATGGTGCAAAAATCTGTGCAAACTGTAACACGGCCACTGTAACACTTCAATGGAAGACAATGAGTTATCATCCAAAGTCACAGACATATGTCTGTTTTGTGAAACTTTTTATATCCTCTCTTTGTCTCCCTGCATATCTGCTTGTTTCTTGTTCTATATTGTTCTGTTTTAATAATGACTCAATTTATAGTCAACAGGTAAACTTGATGCATAATTCACACTGTGGATGTATGTTGTGTCAGCAGTAGTAGTAGCCTTGGTTTCTACTTCAATTTGTAAGTGCTCAGTTTAAACACCAAAAGCTGACAGAGACAAACGTTGCAAGCTTTAACCCAATAAAAACAAGGCTCTGGGCACCTGTCCAAGTCATTATTAATTGAATGCCCCAAAGGTACTGCTTTTCAATTGAGTAATCTGTCTTGTTTTTACCATCTGCTTACACTTGATACAGTATATCTTCCTGTCACACATTGTATATCAGTGTAAAACTGGCAATACTACACTGCCACCCTCTGGCAGAAAAACTCACATGACCATATCTCTGTGCTGATGCTGCCTGTCAGTGTTTTTTTTTTAATTTTCTTTTTTAATCGGCCTACATATGTGTGTCAAACAAGGGGTGCCATTACTGCAAGAAAATGATAAAACCCTCAAACAAACCATTGAACCAGCATCAGTACAAGCTGAGCTATTGTAGGCCTACTGTCTAAATTCATGTCCTGCCATTGTGAAATCAACACTAACTGCCTCGATAAGGTTAATCTAAAAAAGAAAAACCAAGAAAAAACAACAACTGCTAGACAGGCAGACTTGGACAGTTAAGTTCTTCTTCTTCCTCTTCTTCTTCTAATTTCTTATGACACATTACATCCCATTGAATTAATTTGAATCCATTCTGTGGTGGACAAGTAAAGCTAATAACCTAAAGCGTCATATTAAACTGTTTTGTGCAGGATAATTATATGATGGCTGTGTAAAAAGCATTGCATGCTACAAGGTTACAGTGATTCACAAATTACATACAAGTTGCATACAAATTACAGTACAGTATTACAGCATTAAAATAAGATAATCCTCTATTGGTCCCTGCAATTTAACCCACAGTTTTACAGCAGCAAAGGGGCTAGTGCAATAACAAGAGGCAGCAATAAAAAAAAAAGCTCGACATAAAAAAAATAAGTAAAAAGCTGTAAACAGTTACAAAAAAAAATCACAGTACAGCATTAAATACACAAACGGCACTATTTAGGCTACATATAATGCAATGCATGTTACATTGTAGCAGGGCCCAGTGTTCAAATATCCTCCATCACTTTGTTTGTTTTGAATGGTGATGTCATTGGAGCACGTGACCTTTTTCCCCCTTTGCTCTCATTGGTGGAGCCCAGAAGACTCTGCACTGTGGGGCAGGACCACCGAAGCCATTTTATTATTATAACAGCAAAGGTGCAGGTGCATCAATATATATATTTTTTATAGTTACAGTTTTAATCTTGGAGCTCAAGTTACCATGGGACAGTGTGGAATTACGTCGTCTAAAACCGTCTTGGTTTTTCTCAATCTCATATTTTGGGTAAGAAAACGATGAATGTTTGAACAATGTGCAGCATCCCAGACAGAGAGGCCAGGGACGGAGAGCATTAGCAAGCTAGCAAACTGCGCCAGAGATGCGCTGCAGTCTGCAGTTTGGGCGATAGACGTGCTGCTTTTTGAGCCAGGATAGGCTATGCACGGACATATTGTCACTTTAGCATTCACTGCGAGGTGCGCTACAAATAATAATGTGACGGTAGCTAGCTACAGTGTGTCGCTAACTACCGCCCACAAGTTGTAGTCAAAGCTATGACGTTATGCAGCAGCTGCCAGGTCCTGTAGCAGCTGCTGAGTTAACATGCAGTGCTATCTGAGCTATTGATTGTATCATGACATCAACAGAGTTAGATTAAGATGGACATACATATTGAAAGCAGAAAGGATAGACAGAGCTCTAAACTTCATCTTTATCTTTAAAAAAGACCATATCATCTCTCAGGATAGCTAAATAATGTTTAAATAACAAGTGGCCCAGCTCACATTGCACCATCCTCTCAAATGTGCTGTAGGCCTATCTGTCTTTGTTATTCTTCAGCTGGCTCCAAACAAATATGTATGAAATTATCCATATTTTATCATATTTATATATATATATATACTTTAAAATATTCGTTTTTACCAACTTCTTCATCTCTTGCCTTTATAGTATTCTGTCTCTGTCTTGAATTCAAATTTTCTTTATTGGCACGGCCATAGTTAAAAAGCAGGTACATGGTGTACAATGCAAGTATAATGATTCTGAATGTGATGGAAAAAGAGAGATGTTAGAGTTAGTTGATGTTAGATAGTTGAAACGTGTTATTAAAGGCTTTTTAATTTATGCAAAACAGTGTTCCTTGGTATTTTTTTTTATTAGGACTTAATAATTACAAACTATACCTTTTGATAGCCTACCTACATTTGTGAAGTAGCACTCCTCGGGCAATCCACTCGCTTTTGCTCTCTCTATAAGACAAAATGCTTTACAAAATCCTACACTGTACAACATGACAGTATAAACAGTGCACCTCTGTATGCACATGCAACATTACGTTACATTAATTTAGCTGATGCTTTTATCCAAAGTGACTTACAATAAGGGCATTCCACCCTGTAGGCCAACAAACCAAAAATTGCAAGAATCATGCATCAACACAAGTACATCAACTTAAGCAAATATGCTGAACTTTTTATATATAGTATTTTATAGGCCCAGGTTCAGTCTGGACTGATGAGTTCTCAGTTTGCGATGGAAGTTGTGTAGAGTTTCTGCCGTCCTGATGTCCATGAGGAGCTCGTTGCACCATTGTGGAGCCACGACAGCAGACAGTCATGATTTTTTTAGCAGTAGCTGGCCCCCTCGTAGTGAGGGAGCCAGCCAGTTTGCAGTAGCAGAGCGTAGTGGACGGGCTGGCCATGTCCTGGATGTATGGGCCTGAGCCATCCACAGCATGATAGGCAAGTACCAGTGTCTTAAATTGGATATGAGCAGCCAACATCATACTCTATACACTACCCAACGGAATTACTGCACTGCATAGTATATTATAATGAAAGAAAAAATTAGTCATCACAAACTAATCATTAAGAAAAAAGGAAAAGAAAATGCATCTATGCAACATAGTTTAACAATTGAATGTAATTGTCATGTGAGAGTAGGGCTGGGTGATATGGCCAAAATCTTCTATCCCGATATAAATATAGGTCATTTTAAATCTCAATAACAATATATATCACAATTAGCCTATCATTACACTATCTTTAAATGAGCACAAATACAAATTCAAACAACTTTTAATATCACCCTCTTTCACATGAAAAATCTTCATTTTTTGGAAAAATAACTGCTTCAAAAGTGTTTTTAACACAACATTTAGCCAGCGCAAAATTGATGCAACAACAGATAAATATCAGCCACTGCCATCGGTGAATGTCGTCTTATTTGGGGGTTTTTTCCAGCTACACACTGACTGTTTACATGCATGCACATAAATACAGAGTAATCAGATTAAGACCTTTGAGTTAGTGTGTGCTTGTTATTATCACTTTAGATGACATAATTGTGTATCACGATATCTCGGTATATGATTTAATCACAATACGATTCCATTGAAAGACGGTAAGTTTATCATATTGAATTATCACCAGACCCATAGAAGAAAAACATAAATGAAGAATAAAAAAGACAAAAAGAAGAGGCAGATTCTGAAGGACCTATTTCTCTCACTGTCCCTGTCTCTGACTCCTGTTTCTCTCTGCAGGCTGCAGCTGGAATTTTATGCTACATCGGAGCCTATGTGTTCATCACATATGACGACTATGACCACTTCTTTGAAGATGTGTACACTTTGATTCCTGCTATCATAATAATAGCCGTCGGGACTCTTCTCTTCATCATCGGTTTGATTGGCTGCTGTGCAACAATACGTGAAAGCTCCTGTGGTCTGGCGACTGTGAGTGTGGACTTCATTGACTTGCACCCTTAAAATCAACTGAATGCAGAGGAAGAACACACATGCAACATTTCTGTTACATACTATAGGGCGCACGAGGAGGACACAAAACAACATACGATTTGGCACTAATTTAATGGCACTGAAAGCAATGTGAAGTAATAGTTTTATTTCTAACTCACCTTACTAATGAGCCTCTGAACAATGTGTCTTTGCTGTCATTTCAGTTTGCTGCCATTCTCCTGCTGGTGTTTGTAACAGAGTGTGTGGTGGTGGTGCTTGGCTACATATACAGGGCAAAGGTAAACACTGTCTCATTGGACTACACAAGTATTTCACAAGTTAAATGAAAGTGGTTTCTAAGTTTGCAGCATTTGGTCAGATGTCCTTAAATCTGAAATTTTGCAACTATGTGTATGATTTTGTATTTTGTGTGTCTGCTTTTATATTTTTGTTCTCAGGTGGAAGATAAGACGGATATAGTTCATAGCATTTGGAGTTTACATTTTAGCAAAACCATAGACTTTATAAAAATAGTGGATGTAACAAATGTGATGTCACCCACTGGTTTGTGGACTACCGTTATGAAGCCTCGAGTTTGGCATTTTCGCCATCTTGTGACGTGGCTACGCCAGTGGTGGTGACGTTTCAATGGTGCTGCGCCATGCTAACCGCGAACGAGGGAAAGTTTGCAGATTTTCAACTGGCTGACGCAAGTCAAGCGGTGGATTTTTAACAGCGGGGGGAGCAGGGAGCTCCAGATGCTCGTGCCGTTCTCTG